>WHSA01000808.1:0-163850 GCA_012931725.1 Litsea cubeba | reverse complement strand
TTTCCAACCATATGGACGGCAGCAACTTGGTTGGGTTTTTCTTTTTCGACCCATTTGGGAGAGACTTGAAGTGTGGGAGGCTGGGTCCTTTGCTTCTGTAGTCTCTTTTGTCGGTACGACGCGCGGCGTATAGACGAGCAATTTGAGCTTCGGTCAGCTCTGACTGGGCTTTTACAATGAAGGATGTGCTCCCTCGGGCGCAGCAGCCAAGTCTGTCTTCTTTGTAGCTGGGCAAGGACAGGATGCGAACCTATCCTTCGCCTGTTGCAGCGAGCTTTGAATTTGTGAAGTTCGGCCCCTGTAGAGATGAAGGGTCGAACTGCAGATTTGTAGGCCTTAGCAGATGCTTGTGGATGCCTTGTGATGCATGACTTGATTTTGGGCTTGTAGGAACAAGCCGGCTCATGCTGGGATGACTTGGAAGTCAGGTTGGAGATGGGCCCTCTCCTCTTTCATGTAAGCAAGAGGATAGAACTGGTTCTCCTTGAGTGGGGCCAGGAATGCTGGCTTAGTGTATGTCTGGGACCTTCTCTGTTTTGGTGAGGTCTTGGGACCAAGTCTTGGGGTAGACCTGGTTGTTTGCAGGTTGAGGCTTCGTTGGGGCTGCCACGGGCTTTCAGGCCTTCTTGTGCTCGCCTTTGGGTGTCACGGTAGTGACACGTTGAGAGGCGAGTTTCTGCTTCTGGAGGGAGCAGCTTGTTCCTCAGGAAGTGGGAATGGTCCACGCGTCCCGAAGACGATAGTCCCGGGATTCGAGGTCGACCCTGAGTTCAGAGAGTTGCCGAGGGAGTTGACACTTTCGGCAGCTGATGGGGCGCTTGTAGGGTGCGCGTGGTTTGCTTCTGTGAAGCATGAGTTGGTGCTTGTTTTCGTCGAAAGTAATGGTTAGTGAAGCTGCCATTGTTAGTTTTTCGAAGATTTCTTGAAACAAGACCACATCCATTAGTAATCACAAGAATATAATGATCATAAATGGGAAGTTCTATGGTTTTCGTCTTTTCAAATTGCTCGAGGTAGATGACCCAAGCAATATGAGGAAGGCAAAATGCCATAGAGGGTACAATCGTTCTGATCGCAGGTGTGGTAAGCCCGGAATGGCATCCCAGTGACTGCTAGAAGCAATTGTGAACTTAAATTCGACTTATCGAGAAGCAGAGCTTGCTCGAGGTAAGAAGAATATAAAGTTGGAGTTACAAATGTGCCGGTCGCAATACAGTAGACCCTAAAAGGGCGTACTAGTACCGCTAGACACAAATGTTTTGAGACCGCATCTATGAGATGAGATTCTCTGTTTTGAAAGGTCAAGATTGGATTCATCAAAGAGAGCAGATGGGATTCCAATCTGAACACGGTCTCGGCGATTTCCGCGAGCGCCAGTGCTCAGAAAGAAATGAACCATGATTTCTCGGATCTGAATCTAAAAATGACGAGTTTTTTTTTTTTAAAAGCCAATATCGGGTTTATCAAAGAGAGCAAAAAGGCACTCCAATCTGAAACACGGTTCTCCGGCGATTTCCGCGAGCGCCAGTGCCCAGAAAGGAGAAGACCAAGATTTCTCCAATCTAAACCCAAAATGACGGAAGTTTTTTTTTTGAAGTTTTTTTTTTTGAAGATTTTTTTTTATTTTTTTTATTTATTTTTATTATTATTTTTTAAGATTTTTTTTTGAAATTTTTTTTTATTTTTTATTTTTTATTTTAAAATTTTTATTTTAAATTTTTATTTTTAAAAAAAATTTATTTAAAAGACGAGAGAGTACACATAGGCCTCCTAACCCGGTCTTATGAAATCTTGATTGATAGAATTGCCCCCAGGTAAGGGTAGGATTACTTAATGAACCCGTTTGGAGGACCCTTGCCTAGAACAGTCAAGCTGTCTCCACACTCTGGACAAGGCTTTTCTTTGAATCAACCATGATCAAAGAACGCAGTTGGTTTAACCTTAGTGGTCTATGTCTTTTTTTTTTATATATATTTTATTTTTTTTTTATTTTTATGAATTCATCGAAGAGAAACCATGGCCCAAAACCTTAGTCGAACAGGCTCAACATTTCTGCAAGCGCGATGAACGATAGGAACAGATCAAGGTTTCTCAATTTTGAATCCAAATTGAGAAATCTAAAATTTTTTTTTTTTTTTATATATATATATATTTTTTTTTATTTTTGATGAACTCATCGAAGAGAAACCATGGCCCAAAACCTTAGTCGAACAGGCTCAACATTTCTGCAAGCGCGATGAACGATAGGAACAGATCAAGGTTTCTCAATTTTGAATCCAAATTGAGAAATCTAAAATTTTTTTTTTTATATATATATATATATATATTTTTTTTTTGATTTTTTAATGAACTCATCGAAGAGAAACCATGGCCCAAAACCTTAGTCGAACAGGCTCAACATTTCTGCAAGCGCGATGAACGATAGGAACGGATCAAGGTTTCTCAATTTTGAATCCAAATTGAGAAATCTAAATTTTTATATATATATATATATATTTTTTGATTTTTAATGAACTCATCGAAGAGAAACCATGGCCCAAAACCTTAGTCGAACAGGCTCAACATTTCTGCAAGCGCGATGAACGATAGGAACGGATCAAGGTTTCTCAATTTTGAATCCAAAAATGACAAATCTGATTTTTTTTTGTTTTTTTTTTTAAATTTTTTTTTTTGAAAAGAGAAAGAATGGAAATAAATTCAAAGAATTAGAAATTTCCAAACAAAAAATCTCATCTCATTTTTTTTTGCAGAATTCAACATAGGCCACCAATTATAAAGGAACCAAGGAATCGAGAAAAGAAATATAAGCATAGAGCAAAATATATGATATGCAAATATTTCATTTCTAGCATCGTGTTCTCAAATAAACGAGTCCCACCGGGTGATGCCAGCTTGATGGACCGCGCTCCTGCTTGGTTCTACCGAGGTCGGCGGACGTGGGAGTCCGTCGGGTCCGACCCTTTCGTAACCGGGGGGCAAGGGCGTGCATCAACATTTCTTTTGTGTAGGTGTGCCAGATTTTCTATTTTGCTTGGAATTGCAAGTGGTGATCCGGAGATCAACCTTCGCAAGTAAAAAGGAAATCAACTTCTTTCAAGTTTTCCATTGCACATATATTTAAGAAAAGAGACATTTTCTTGATTTGCCGTGAAAGGCGATTTTTTTGGCATTTATAGCCGATTTTGGCGTTTATAGCCGATTTTTGGCGTTTATAGCCGATTTTGGCGTTTATAGCCGATTTACAATCCTTATCAACAATGAAAGACAAGAATTGTGATTTTTGTCTCTTTTGAAAAAATACAAACTACAATGAAAAGCAAGAAAAGGAGGATCTAACTTCTCGGGAGATTGTGGGGGACTCGTTTAGATTGACGGTCGCAAGCCATATGTGGGCTTCGCCATCATCCATGCAGATGAGAACAGAGGATGCTATTTGATTCACTTGGCTTGGCTATAACCTCGGGTTTTTAGAAGACAAAGACCAAAGGAAGGTCCTATGTCCAATAAAAAACCGAGTAGACGGGCTGAAAAGCCACATCTAAGCCATTGGAGGCAGGAGGAGAAGGCAAGGACCTTGGGGGGGGGGGGTACCCCCCAAGGGACTTTTGTCACCTTGTTGCGGTGGCCGGTGTAGAACTTCCGCAGAGTTTTCTCTCTTTTTCTTTTCTCTGGATTTCTGACTGCTGTCTGATGTTTGTTGTGTGTTTTTCCGATCTGGATTCCTTTGGAGTGCTCTCCTATTTATAGGCTCTTGGTAGCCATTTAGGAGAGCTTATGGGCTTTTAATGTCATTAAGCCACATAATGGGAGGAGTTACAAAATTGAATTGTTTATTTTGTAACTCCTTTTTCTTGGCTTCTGATTGGCCGGAGGAGATTGAGGGCATTTAATCGCCTTTAATCGCCATGATGGGAGGAGTTTCATGGGTTAAATGCCATGAATCTCTTGACTTGTAACTCCCAAATGCTTGCTTCTGATTGGGCCGTCCAAAGAAATGGATTAATGACTGTAATAAAGCTAGTCAATTAATCGCATTAAGTGGTCGCCGAGCAGCTGAAGAGTCGCGGGCCGTGCCATGTCTTTTGGAATTCTTCTGTCGATGATCATCGATGGATCTTCATGTAGATCGACATCAGATGACCATGTAATTTCAGGTGTTTGTTGCCAACAGCGGGTCGGTGCCATCTGTCCTGTCGATTTCTCGATCGGATCGGGTGGAAAGCACACTTTTTTTGGTTGACCGGGTGGCGATCAATACTGTCTTCGATACTCTTGATGTTTTAACCCGTGTTTTGGACGGATATCAGAGGACTTGGTGTCTCAAAAGCATGAATTTTGGAAAGTACCAGAGGCTGGGCTTCTCGAATCGCGAAAAAACGGCGAAAACCGGGGTTTCCGGGGCTTTCCCGGCGACCCCGGGGTCCATGGTCGCCGGCGACCCTGGCCCAGGGTCGCAGGGGTCTGCGACCCTGGGGGGGTTTTCCCCCTTTTTGGTCCTGTTTTGCGTCCGTTTTTGCTCTTTTTTGATTCTTTTTTCTTCTGTACTTTTCTTTGACATTTTGATCATTTATTGGCCTGATTTCTTTGTAGGAAACCTGATGAGAATCCTTGCATTTTATTTTGCAAAGTTTCCAATTTCCTGAGAAAGCCGAAGACTTTGTCGCGTAGAGTTGCCGATTTCCTGTCAGAAGCTGAAACTGGGTCAAACGATGTCGGAATGACCTGAAATTTGGTGTGAAGCCTCTTGAGCAATAAATAAGACCAACCATAGGCTTTTGTTTGAGTTTCGAAGCCGTTTGGGGTCCTATCACCTGCAGACTTGCTTTTTGTCGCGATGAAGATGTCGCGGTTTGATGTGCGGTCAACCGATGTCCGATTGACTTGAAATTTGACAGGGAACCTATTGGAGTCATTTTAAGATGATCCATAGGTTCTGTCTTGGAAACCATGGTCCCGGAGAGCTTTACCGCCGAGAGGCTTGATTTGGCTGTTGGAGAAGCGAAGTTAGGCCAAATGATCTTGAAATGGCTTGAAACTTCTTGTGTACTCCTCTTTTGGCTGTCTGGATGAATCTTGCAGTTTTTGTTTGATTCTGACAAGATTTTATTTTTGGAAGCAGCATTGCCTATTTATGGCAGGTTGCGACTTCATGTAGCTCTTTGGATCTTGAAAAGGCAAAGTGACATTTTTGGTGTCAACATTGTGGAAGGTAAACTCCTAATCTGTGATGTATAAGCTAAAGTGTTATTTGACCCGGGATCTACCCACTCTTTCTTATCCCATGTATTTGCTAAAATGATTAGTGTACCTGCTAGAGAATTAGAGTTTGTTTTGACTGTTACTACTCCGGTAGGGAAGCAAGTGGTGTGTAGTACTTTTTACCCTAGTTGTTCAGTGAAGATAGGAGAGGTCATTTTCCCTGCAGATCTTATTACCTTAGTTATGCATGACTTTGATGTCATTTTAGGCATGGATTGGTTAGCAGGTCATCATGCCTCCATGGATTGCTATAGTAAGACCATTATGTTTAGATTGGATGGGTTATCCTCCAGGGTGAAGTTTCAGGGAGAGAAAAGGGTTTCTACGGCTAGGTTCATTTCAGCTCTTTCTGCAGCTAAGTTGTTAAGATCAGGTTGTGAGGGATTTATTGCTTTTGTCACCAAGGATAAACAGTCCCTAGGGGTGGAGAACATTCCGGTAGTGTGTGAGTTTTTCGATGTTTTTCCAGAAGAGATTCCAAGTTTACCACCTGTCAGAGAGGTTGAGTTTACAATAGAGTTGATGCCAGGAACTGCTCCGATCTCCATTGCTCCTTACAGGATGGCTCCAGCAGAGTTAGGAGAATTGAAATTACAGTTGCAAGAGTTGCTAGAAAAAGGCTTTGTTAGGCCAAGTGTTTCCCCATGGGGAGCCCCAGTGCTATTTGTCAAGAAGAAAGATGGAAGTTTGAGGATGTGTATAGACTACAGGAAATTGAACCAAGTAACCATCAAGAACAAGTACCCTTTGCCTAGGATAGACGAGTTGTTTGATCAGTTGCAAGGTGCAGAGTTTTTCTCGAAGATAGATTTGAGGTCCGGATACCATCAGTTGAGGGTTAGAGAATCAGACATCCCGAAGACAGCTTTTCGAACTAGGTACGGGCATTATGAATTTTTGGTGATGCCCTTTGGACTGACGAATGCACCAGCGGCATTCATGGCTCTCATGAACAAGTTTTTCGCACCCTATCTAGATCAGTTCACCATCGTCTTCATTGATGATATTCTAGTGTATTCCAAGTCTAGAGAAGACCATGAGCAGCATTTGAGGACTTCCTTGCAGTTGTTGAGAGATAATCAGTTGTATGCGAAGCTTGGGAAGTGCGAGTTTTGGCTGGAGCAAGTCACTTTTCTTGGTCACATTATTTCTAAAGAAGGACTAGCAGTTATCCATCAAAGATAGAAGCAGTCATCAATTGGGAGAGGCCGAAGAGTGTGACTGAGATTAGAAGTTTTCTGGGATTGGCAGGTTACTATAGGAGATTTGTACAAGGATTTTCATCCATTGCAGCGCTGTTGACCAAGTTGACCTGAAAGAATGTGCCGTTTGTATGGTCAGAGAAATGTGAAGCTAGTTTTGAATAGTTGAAGAAGAGGTTAACTTCAGCGCCTGTCCTCACCTTACCTTTGGGGAGTGGTGGTTTCATTATCTATACGGATGCTTCAGGAGTAGGACTTGGATGTGTTTTGATGCAAAATGGGAATGTGATTGCTTATGGCTCGAGGCAATTGAAGGAACATGAGAAGAAATATGCAACACACGATTTGGAATTGGCAGCCATAGTGTTCACGTTGAAGATGTGGAGACACTACTTGTACGGAGAAAATTTTGAAGTTCATTCGGATCACCGTAGTCTCCAATACTTGTTCTCTCAAAAGGAATTAAACATGAGGCAAAGAAGGTGGATGGAGTACATCAAAGACTATGACTTCCCGATCATCTATCATCTGGGGAAAGTTAACATAGTGGCAGAAGCGTTGAGTAGAAAATCAGTTTGTTTGCCAGTTTGCATGGGTTTTACAATTTTCAGCAATTTGAAGAATTGAGAGTAGAGTTCCAACCTTTGAGGGAAGGAGTTGTGTTGGCAAATATGACAGTGTCTAAGCCAGTTTTCATTCAGAAAATTAAGGACAGTCAGATGCAAGATCCAGACCTGGTTAAAATTATGGAGCATATCTCGGAACGACCAGATTTTCAGATGTTGGATGGAGTTTTGTACTTCTATGGCAGACTTTGTGTTCCAAAGATAGATAATTTGAAAGATGACATTATGGTAGAAGCTCACAATACGAGGTATTCAGTACACCCGGGGAGTACGAAGATGTACCAAAATTTGAAGAGTCGTTTTTGGTGGAACAATATGAAGAGAGAGATAGCAGCCTTTGTATCTAGGTGTATGACTTGTCAATTAGTGAAGGCAGAACATCAGAAACCACCTGGTCTTTTGCAGCCGTTAGAAATCCCAGAGTGGAAATGGGAACACCTGACAATGGATTTCGTATCAGGTTTACCGACTACAAGCAAGGGGAACAATGCTATTTGGATCATAGTGGATCGGTTAACGAAGTCGGCGCACTTTATTCCTTTGAAGACCGGTAAGAAGATGCACATGTTGGCTTTAGCTCAAGCTTTTGTGAAAGAGATTGTTAGTCGTCATGGTCAGCCGGTTTCCATTACTTCAGATCAAGATAGTAGATTTGTTTCGAGGTTTTGGAAGACCTTGCATGAATCGATGGGAACGAAGCTTCAATTTAGTACAGCTTATCACCCGCAAACCAATGGTCAGTCGGAGAGGACTATTCAGACCCTTGAAGACATGCTTAGAGCGTGTGTACTTGATTTCAAGAATCAGTGGGACGAGAATTTACTGCTCTGTGAATTTGCCTACAACAATAGTTACCATTCAAGCTTAGGGATGGCCCCTTTCGAAGCGTTGTATGACAGGAAGTGTAGAACCCCAGTGTGTTGGGAAGAAGTCGGAGAACGCAGTTTTCATGGTCCATCTTTGGTTGAAGAAACAAGTGACAAAGTCAGAATTATCCATGAGCGATTGAAAATTTCAAGAAGCCGACAGAAGAGCTATGCTGATGTTCGAAGGAAGGATCTACAACTCCAAGTTGGAGAGAAAGTATTCTTAAAGGTATCTCCGGTCAGAGGAACACTGAGATTTGGGCAGAAGGGCAAATTGTCTAAGAGATTCATTGGACCGTATGAGATCTTGAGTCGTATCGGGGAAGTGGCATACAGATTAGCTTTGCTTCCAGAACCGTCGGGTGTGCACAATGTGTTCCACGTGTCAATGCTAAGGAAGTATGTTTCGGACCCTTCGCACGTACATCATGAACCGTTGGATGTCAGAGAGGATGCCACCTATATCGAGAAACCGGCAGAGATTATTGACACCAAAGAGCAAGAACTGAGGAACAGAACAATTCAGTGGGTAAAGATTCGTTGGGAGAATCATGGACCAGAAGAAGCCACTTGGGAGCTTCGTGATCAAGTCCAAAAGAAGTACCCTCAGCTATTCCCAGAGGTTAGTGATCATTTGGAGGACCAAATGTGATTTTTAGGGGTGGA
Source organism: Litsea cubeba (assembly GCA_012931725.1). Taxonomy (NCBI): domain Eukaryota; kingdom Viridiplantae; phylum Streptophyta; class Magnoliopsida; order Laurales; family Lauraceae; genus Litsea; species Litsea cubeba. The sequence continues at coordinate 155,231 of WHSA01000808.1, read as the reverse complement.
GGATGTCAGACCCCGACCCAGGTTTGGAATATTTAATTATATTTTTTAACCGCGATTAGTTGATAAGTGGGCTTAGTGGATGATTAGCTTATTTTATTAAGCTAGATTAGATTGTTTGATGTGCTTTGGGAACCTTTGTGAGTCATTTACTTAAGTTTGACGCGGGCCGGGGCGCCCGTGGATTGGGTGTGAATTTGTTGAGTTTAATCTTGATGTTTGTAAAATCCCAATTTTTGTGCATTTTGATTCATTTCATCCAGATCATCAACTTTCATGTTTTGGCCAACTTGATTTAGTGATCAGAAATCGCGTTTTTCGAGGAAAAGGTAAAAACCGACCTTTCACACAAAATCTGTACCCAAATTTCAAAAATTTCAGAAATTAACAAAAATATACTTTTTGGAAAGTAGAAATTTCGCTGATCGTTTTTGTCTTCTTCGTCGTTTTCATTCGGGGCCCGCAAATACCATTTTTAGCTTGGTGAAGACCGGGGCCCACAAGACTTCTCTTATAAGAAGGGGAACCCTTCTTCTTCTCCTTCATTTCATTTCCAGTAAGTTTTGGCTAGGGTTTTTCCCTCTCTTCTCACTCTCTCTCTCTCTTTTGAAACTCTCATTTTGTGGAGTTCTCTTGGAGGATTGATCTTCTAGAGTCCTTCCTCCCTCTCCAAGCTCTCCAAAGATATCCTTTTTGAGGATTTTGAGCTAAGAAAAGGCCTTCATTCAAGCTTCTCTTCTTCATTGGGGTTTCTCAAGGTTAGCAATGGCTTTTCAAACTTGAGATTCTGGTTTTCCTCTCCATTTAGAGTGTTTTAATCCCATGTGCTAGGGTTTTCCTTGGAGATTTACAAATGTTGATTTTTAGGGTTTCCTTGGAAAATTTTTGGGGTTTTTGTAGATTTGAAGCTTGAGGCACTAGAGCTTTGTTTGAAGAGTAATTTTGCTTCCATCTTCACTAGAGGCAAGTAGATTCCACAATTAATATGATGATTTCTCTTTTTTGGTTCTATTTCATGATTTTTCTTCTTATGTGCTAATCTTCCTTGATCTATGGGTTTACTTTGATTGAATGAATCATTGTTACATTGATTTCAATATATGTTATTTTCTTACAATGCATGGAAATTTTGCTTTCATTTTGGTCATTTAGAAAAATGGACTTCTTTGTGTTAAAGGTAAGTGTTCATAGGAATGGAGAAAACTTTGATTTAAAAAGTATGGTGTTTGATCAATTGGAAGGATCTTGGATGGTGATTGATGAGTTTGGGAGGTCAAGGAAGGGTCCCTAGGTTCTTGGAAATTTGCTTGAACGAAAAAGAATGGAAGAGAATCAAGAAAGTTAGAAAAAAGGAGAGAAAAGAGCCCACGAGCCAGACTGGACAAAGCCCAGTCCGCTCGAGCGACCCAGGTACTGTTTGGGCTTCGCTCGAGCGGACCTTGGGTCGCTCGAGCGAGGCCCAGCTCTACCTGGGGCCTGGTTCTGGGTCAAACTTTGTGTCTGTTTGGGCCTATCTCAAGGCCTGCTTGGGCTGTGTTGAGATCTGATTTTTAGGCCATTTTAAGGACTGTTCTGGGCCAAGTTAGTGGACTGTTTCAGGCTTGGTTTAAAGCCTGATTTGGACCTGTTTCAAGGTCTGATCTAGGCTATTGCTAGGACTGTCTTGAGCTTGGGTTAAGGCCAGATGTGGGCCTGATTTAAAAAGGTGTTAAAACCATTCTTTTGGGAGACTCATTGGGGTATTATTAAGGTCCACCTCAAGCCTACGTCCAAGCCCAATTCAGCCCAAATCCTTTCCTATAATTGAAGCCTATTTAGCCCATTTACAAGCCTAGAACCCTCATGTAAATTGGTTTGATCTATGAGTAAGACCAAGTAGGAACTTTCCAAGTTAAATATACACTTCATCCCTTGTGATTGTCAAGGATCTTCGGTGGCACCAAATTACTTCCTATTAATGACAATGAAGGGGGGTCAAATGTATATCGAACGATCCACATTAGACGATTGAATCATCATACATCCATTCCATGTAAAAGACTTTTGATGTAAAAGACTTTTGTTCAGATTCTTTCTTCAATGTTTTGAAGTGGTTTACCACATATTTAAGTATTGGTAAGACTACTCACCTATTTTGCTCGGATTCGCCAATATGCATTGTTTGGAGTAGTTTTCTTATCGATTTTGGAAATGTATCTTACAAACGGATTTGTATTACTTCGAGGTTTCGAACTTTCATTCTAATGGCACCACTAAGCTTAGGTTACCTTATCGGACTGATCATCCAGCTTGGAATCTTTAATCTGTTCACCAGCTGTAGTTTGGTTTCTGTCTGTACCGACCATGGCAACGGTTATATCCGGTCTCACGAGTAGTGGCTACGGTTCTGTTTGATAACGACTATGTCGTTCCGGTCCCACGAGTAGTGGCTACGGTTTTGTCTGCTCCAGTTACTTCGGTAACAGGAGAATATAGCTTTACGTGGTCTGCCAATGTTTTTTATACATTTAATATTCATCTTATGGTACTTGTTTATTTTACTTATCATAACATTGGATTTGTAAACCATTGAGATGTTTATCTTCTATCTTTAGTTCGTCATTGTTATTATTCGTGATTTAATCGTGGCTCTCATTTATTAATGCTTTGTTTTGCTATCATCCTATTATTGTTATATTTGCTTGCCAGACCATTGTATCTGACCCTTTTTGCTTGGTGCCAGATGTCGAGCCCCTCGCGGTCGAGGCGCACTTCGAGGCGGAACCCATAGTTCTTGTGGAGGGTGAGTGGCAGCCCGATGATGTCGTTTAGACGTCGGGTTGCTTTTGGAGCTGCGATCACATCTTGGGAATAGATGCTATACATTTTGGGTTTTTGGTTATGGCCATTGTTGGCTTAAACTCTTTTGGGAAAAATTTGTAATTAATGACTAACCTTACTTTTGTATTAACTTTAAACTAACTTTGGGGCCTACAAATGAAATGTTTCTATTTTTGATGCTAGTCTCATGTGTTCTCATCTTATACCCTGTTTGTGAGAGACTTTTATGTTTGCTACAATGCTTCCGTGTAAGTTCTTTGTATGAAAGTGATTCTTATTTATCACTGTTGGATCGGATTTAAGGAATCCTTACCGTGGAAACCTGTGGGAAACTAGCGTGTGCGGGCGGAATTTTCCGGCCCGTCGCGCCGCGACCCCGGATTAAGGCCTCGTTTAGCGGGACCATCGGTCCGAGGGCGTGACATGAAGTGTATCGATTGAACGGGAAAAATGAGAGAAAGTATTGATATGGAAATTTTACCCGGGAATTCTTTAGTCTTAAAACACACTTATTAATCTCAAGTATTGTGGATTTTCATTGGTGCCAAACTTATCATTGTAATTCAACCTTTAGATATTACGTGCGCATTGAGACTTTCCTCGGTAAGACATTAATTCATCATACACTATTCCTCTTCTAAGTTATTGAAAATGTATATGCATTCTTTTGTTAAATTGATTTGAAATACATTTGAGTGGTTTCTCCACGTTTCAAATGGATCGATTGTATGGCTTTTATTCAAATTGATTTGAAGTGTATTTGAGTGGTTCACCACGTTTGAATATCGATAAAACTACTCGTTTGAGTGAGTGATATTGTCAGTGTGCTAAATGCCCAGAGTAGTTTGCTTTTATCGATGGAAATGTATCAAAGTGATTTGATTGTATTGATTTGGTTTTTTCATTCGGCACCACTAGGCTTGGGTTCCTCTTCGGGCTGATCACCCGGCTTGGGTTCCTTATATTGATTCCCAACTGCAGTTTAGGAGCTCTTTATGAGCGAGTGTTTTCCGGCCATGGCGACGGTTAGATCTATTCTTCCATTTTGCATGGATTAGAATTGATTGAGTACCTTATTACTTCGGTAATGAGGTACGAGTACCTTTGTTACTTCAGTGACGGGTACGAGTACTCTTGTCACTTCGGTGATGAGGTACATTTCTGAGTGAGTGCTCTTGTTACTTCGGTAATAGGAGAATTTAGCGTATGTGGTTGCCAATGTTTTTTATCGAATGCCATTGATTTATTTTGATCATCATCGAATGATTAATTGATTAGTGTTTTATTCGATTGCCATTGATTTATTCGTTTACCACTGTTTTATTCATTTATATTTTCAATGATTCATAAAGTGTTTACTTGACTACATTGGTTATTCATATATGTTCAAACTTTAAATGTATCAGATTTGATTTTATATGGTTTTATAAATGTTTATCATCCTATTACCTGTTTATTTGCTTGCCAGACCGTCGTGTCTAACCCCTTTGTTTGGTGCCAGGTCTCGTTTTCCTTTGCCTTTTTAGGTGGCTTGAGTGAGGAGGCGGTTGTGCCGTCGGTTGGACGCGAGAGGTTGCCCATTGATGTCATATAGATATCAAGATTGTTAGTTTTATGGACTCAATCCAGTAGATGATATAATAAATTGATTAAATTCACTACACCATTTCAGGACATACTTAACGGTCCAAAACCGTTACTAAAAAAAATTGTAACGATTTTTTTGGGTTACAGTTTGGGCGTTTCTAATCTGTTATAAACATCCCTAACGGTTGCAAACCGTTACAAACATATTAATTGTAATGCTTTATTTCCATTACTGAAATTAGTTCCTAACAGTCTTAATACTCATTTGTGTTAATAATTTTTAATAAAACAGTAACAGTTTCGCAAAGTTTTGTAACGGTAGTTTACACTTAAATATTAGTAACGGTTTTGTAAGCTCTGTAACGGTTTTTCGTGCCAAATTTTTGTTACAAATTCATAACATTCCTAACGGTTGTGAAATCTTTTGTAACATTTTTGAAGTGTTACTATTCGCACAAATTAGTAACGGTTTATAACCGTTACAAAACTGTTTTATATGTAAAAAAAAAATTATCCAAAAACCACCCCTGAATATCGAACCTGCTGCATATATAAAAATACCCTTTTACACGGTTCAAACATTAACAATTAATCTCACACTTACACCCAATCAAATAATTTTATTAAAAGATAACATCACCAAAAGAACATATTGACATCAAGTAGCATCTTTAACAATAACGACGAACAAAATAGTCACTACGTACCACTCAACAACGCATCATCCATAGAACTCCTATGCGTGTAATATTAAGTCATAAGTATAATATTAAGTGGAGCAAATGGGTGCCATTGATTGCTATATTTCCTTCCAAGATAAAAGAGAAACATATAAAATCATGTTATATTAAGTGGAGCTGCTCAGGGAGTTAAAACAAAACATACTCTCTACATGTCAAAGAGCTAAGTGACATATATAATATTTGCTCTAAAAAAGCTAATGGTTTATGTACTTTTGAAAGCAAACACTATCCCATTAAAATGCGACCCTCGTTTATGCAACTAAGTGTCTAGTATATGTAATGTGTGAAAATGAAACAACAACTTATTTCTGCATACTTCTTTCTTCAATTCTCAAGATTTAATTGATAGAGATAAAGGATTACCATTTGCATCCATTAAGAACCCGGGGAAGAAACTCGCGCTCATACAGAAAGGGCCATGACCAATATCATGCAATAGTCCTATAAATTGAAAATTCCACAAACAATAAGGAATTTTATGAGTGTCACACAATAGTAAAACATTCACATCTTCTCTCAACCCAAAATTCAATTTTTGTGTTTAGTACCATGATAGTAAGCAATCTAGAACTCATGATTCCTTGTACTCCAAAGAGTCTTTAATAACCTTGCCTTGCAACAATGACAATGCTGAGAGCCTCCCCTTGAACTCCACTCACTCTTGAGCTTCCTGAAAAAAACATAATAATAATAATAACATATGTTCAAGCTATCCCAAAGTACAAGAAGCCAGGCGAAGCCTTATAAGAAACAAAATCATCCAAAATACCCCAAATATGGCCAAATGAAGATATGTTGATAACTTGAATTTTGTAGGTCCACCCAATATGCCAAAAAATGAAAAAAAATGACAAAGATTTCTGATTTTGGGCACAGTTTTGAGGATGGTATACTCACAGCAGGCCATCAGATTTGAACACAGGACAATGAGATCCACTTTTATGAATCAAAATGGCCGACAATTGGAATTTACTGAATCATCTCCAGGAGAACATAAAGCAAAAAAATTCTAATGTAAAAGATTTCTCGAAATTTCGGCATAGTCTCCCTTGCACGTGTGACATTTAATTTTTTTTTACAACCTGCTAAGTACCTGTACATGACAAAAAAACACTTCATATAAACAACCCAATGCCCCCAACACACTACACCCTCTGTTCCCTACGTACTCATCTTGTGCTTCTAGATAAAAAATACTCAAACTAAATTTTGAAAAATGAAGCATATTAATTAAATGTCTTCACAGTTATTTATCACTCTTGCAAGTGCAAATACAAGTATTAGTCAAGCTAAGAAAATAAGAACATGGGCATAAAACATGTTGTATTGACAATCCCAAGCAATTCATTGAAGAAGTACACTCAATTGTTTTTAGATGACTCTTTAAGTTCAATTGGAAAATACAATCTAAAGTTCAATCTCTCCATATGCTTACAAGGAAGCCAATGAAGTGACAAAGGCATAAACTAAAATGTTTAAAGTGGTACTTCTGAGATGATTCATTGATACAACACAAAAAATAGGAGCTCAAGTGGTAATTATGGTTTTCAATATGGCATTGAATTTATGACAATACCATCATTGTTTTACTTATTGCTTATATTAAATAGGAGCTCAAGGGGGACCATAAATTCCATGTGCACATGGACAGAGAAAAGACTATTTTTGTGCAAAATGTAAAGATATTCCGGATTCTGGAACATATAGCACTAATATGTGTATAACAAGAGGACCATTTTTGCCTCTCTCTCTCTCTTCTCTCTCTCTCTCTCTCTCTCTCTCTCTCTCTCTCTCTCTGGGCAACATGGCAAATAGCTCTTACAAATTACAATAATATGGCTTTACACTGAATACAGGATAATAAATTGATGTTTATGAGCAAAACTAAAGGCAAACAAACAAGCCTCATCTGACATGCAAACTCAATGTTAAAACTATATGAATACAAACATCTGTTAAAAACCAAATGCAAGAAATAGGAGAGAGTGCCAAAACAACATACAGAATGGAAGAGAAAATTCAAAACAACAGTACCATAAGTTGTCATACAAGTCAGTAAATCTGAATCTTGCTCCTTACAATCAACAGTAAAAATGAACAAGAATCTACACTCAACTAGGAAATGTCTACTAATGGATATCATATGATTCCACACAATCATTAGGGAGAAAAAGAATCATTAAATAATTCAAAGGGATTTTTGTGTTTAGTATGAAGTAAGTGGCTGGGTTAGAATAAAAAAGGAACCACATGTTCCTAAAAGGTGTAGACACAACTCATACCTCATACTTGGGATTGTTTCACACCTTATCCTTGAATTATACATGGATGGTGGGCCATGGGGGAAATCTCATATGATGCCTAACAATACCACATAATCAACCATGGGCTTGTTGTAATTATTTCAAGAAGGGAGGGTTGTTATGAATTTATAAGGTTGTCACATGACACAACCAAGGTGAGAAACAACTGTTCCCAGATTTAAGGAAATGGGAACTCACGCCTCCCATTCATGGGTTGGCTGGATGGTGGATCCAGATGGGCCCCACCCACAAAGGGACCAGACCATTGAGGTTGCCCATGTGCCCCCTTCATATGATCAGATCAAATCCCCTATCCAGTGGAAGCAGGGGACCTTGATATGACAATGACGAAATGAAATCCACACCTATGCAACTACATATCTATCAACTAGTAATAAACTAATGAGTTAGTTAATGAAGCTTAACAAAAGAGGAGTATAACTACAATGGCATAAATCAAACATTTTCATCAATTTTGTTTTATATAACTATCCACCATTAATGCATTTTAAGCTCACAGCCACCAACCCAAATATCACAAATGCACATGATAGAGAAGGTTAGCACATTTAAAGCATTAGAACCAACCAAATAAACATGCCTACACCATTAATCATGTCTATATACTTGCCTTTGGCTTAGATGAGCAAAAACCCCTTTCTTAGAGCCTAGGGTTACCTCAAATCTTGCTCTCCACACCTCCCCACTTCACACCAAGCAAAGAACCCACTTCCTACATGCCAAAATGAAAGGGAAAGCCCACTAACCCACAAGGCCTGCCATTTACATGCCCTCTCAATAATACAAGCTCACCAAGATGTCATCCCAGTGGAACTAAGGGAAGTGATATACACCAATAGAAACAGTGTTGCACAAACCCATCCATAGATGAAGAGAAAAGAGGTGAAAATGATGGTGAAAGATAGTTTCACGTAGTTCATATTTGAACTCTTTGCAGACAGTACTTGCACTAAAACATTTGCAACACTCCTATCAATATTTTTCATTACATAACAAAGTTCAATACATTGACCAAAATGTCATTCAATCAAGAGAGGATTAGGGTTTTCTGCCATGTATCGATCTGGGGCTAGAAATTGAAAGGGCAAATATCTGGAAATGATGATAGAAAAAAAAATGCAACATCAGCACACTGCCTTAAGCATTAAGAGTTAAAGTAAAAAAAAAAAAAAAAAAAAACATTTCAGACTTTTGGGAAAAATCCAAATTAAAAAACAAAATCCATTAATGATACATGAACCAAACTATCAAATGATTCAAAATGATGCATACATCTTACCAATAGTGCATTCTACAATTTCCTGAAACATGAGTGTAAATGAAGTAATAAACTTTGAGAAATGGTGACATTATCTGAAAGTAATCATACCAATTTATATGGCCAATTCAAAACAATACTCTAGATCAATATCAACAACTTGCATGTGTGATAAATGATTAGATATTAAGTGCATGTTCAAAAGGTAAGATGACCTAATATTCCCCCAGTGTTATTTATAGTGCTCAACCCAAACCTAACCAAACACAATGCACAAAAAGCACACGGGAAAACATACCATTTCTGCACCATAGCAAGAGCCACATTATGTCTCATTGTTAAGAATTATATGCCTCTGTTGCATAATGCAAGCTGTAAAACCACTGGAAGCAAAAATAGGGGGAGTTAGAGTCTTGAAGCATCATTGAGTGCAAAGGGACCTAATTCACCCATTACGTACCAGTCAATCCCATAAAAAGCTTTCCTTTAGGATCTATCCGGCTAAAACTAACTGTAGAAGAGAAGATTCAACAAGAATAAAAGGAAGGGAAGCGAGAATATATTAGATCCTTAAAATCATATCTCAAATCAAGTATGCACATATAATTTATGCCCAGAGGAAGAAATCATAATAAGTAAACTATCTGCGAAAGACAAACAGAGGAGATAAAGCTACATGACCAGCATGGGACGTCAAAAGGAACAGAAATGAGAAAGCAATCTAGTATCATAGTATAACATATATATCAGCCCATTCAACTTCTTTCACTTGTGATTACAGGTTCAATCTCTGATTCTTAAAAATATATATATATATATATATAAATAGTCTATTCACTTTTTAATGAAAGCTTGGTCTGACTATGCCCAATTGAAGAGAGGTTTCAGTAAAGTCTAATATTTTGATTTAAACAAAAGCTAGGTCTGATTATGCCCAATTGAAGAGAGGTTTCAGTTATAAGTCTAATATTTTGAACTTTAATTGTCAATAAAGTATGATAAATGATACACTGATGCCAAAGATTAAGGCTCACAGTGTCTGCTCATCCAATCAAGAATGATAGGGGATGATGTATGCATAGGAGAGCCAGAATCACAAACAAAAAAAAAAAGCAAAATCACATGTCAAAATTTTTTTAAACAACATTTTTTTGGATGGGTGGAAAATCCATATTTAAACTCTTGGGTGCAAACACTACTAAAATAAAGGAAACCATGGTTCCTCATGCATCAGGGAAAAATTAAGAAGAGTCAACTCTACTTGAGAATCAAGAAACACCCAGATGGGTAAGAAAAACCTAACATGCATTGTGCAGAAATCCAAATCAAATCCTAATTCCAACAAAATAAAAAAGAAAGAACTCAAAGCAGCAACTAAACCCAAAGATCAAATATTCCATATCAAAATCAGACAAGCAGAGACGTTAGGAATACCCTGAGCAAGCAGAGTATGGTTGCATGTAGCATGATGTGGACTGTATTCAGGCATGACCATGGTGGATGGGCCACAAACTTAACCTGTTAAAATATATATATATAGGTCTATCTTGCTTTCAGATTTATGATTAAAGAATGGAACTTCATTTTTGAATTCCTGTAGTAATAGGTGGATCAGATTTGGCCGTGGTAAAGTCCCAAATGGGATTGCAAACATCTTTGGTTCATATATATGCAAAAGAGGGCGAGGGCAACTGCTTTACTGTGATAGCCCTCTCTATATTTCATTGGAGCATTATAAGTTTACTCGCTTCAGAGAGGCAAAAGTAGTGGGCAACTGTAACTTTTTCACACAAACCAGATCAATGAAGCTCAAGTGGAAATAAAGCTAGGTAGGAAAGCAGAGTAGGGCAAGGAAGCTATTAAATTGAAGACTTGGCAGAGACATTGGTGGATCCCAGCAATGCAAATCTAGGATGTGATTGCAAGATGAAGGATCAAACATCGATTGAACAACATCATGACCGACACCACGATGAAAATAAAAATAAATTGAAAAACTCCACAAGCTGTCAAATTTTATTTTGTAGGACATATGGTGACAAATTAACTCGCAGTTAAAAGAAGAAAGTTAGTGAAAAAGTTACAACCCTGAACATCATGTTGGCATTTGAACATGCAGGAAAATGGAAGGTGGAATACCTCTATCTTCAACTATTGGTCAGTTACTCAATACTACCAACTTCCACAAAGTGTCAATTCCGTGGTTTCAACCATTCCAAAGATTATTTCGCAACCAAAAACATAACAGCTGAGTGTTATCATATGATAGGCAGCAAAAGGCCACGGCCCAAGGAAGCATTTTGTGTGCCCGCAAAAATTTCACAAGTAATTAATGTAAGGAACATTTTATAGCTCAAGAATCTCATGGCTGAAAAATATGCAAAAAAAGAAAAATACTCCTCCATTCCCATTGATTCGCGCAGGGTGTCACCCCGCTCAGACAGTAGTAGTGTAAAGAGGGAGAGAGGAATGCATTGTTCTACCAAAGCAAGAAAAACAGGTAGCAGCTCAGAACACCCAACCACAGCACAAAAAGATTTAATTTTTAGGGAATCATCACAGGACCTGATCAGATAATCCCGAACCAGAACTCTTATCTTTTCCACTTAATAACCTCAGAATGACCTAGCTCTGTCTGTATAAACCTGATCAGATAATCCCCAACCAGAACTCTTATCTTTTCCACTTAATAACCTCAGAATGACCTAGCTCTGCCTGTATAAACCTCTTCAAAGGTTGAGACCCAAAAACCGAAAGCGCAAAACCCATCATATTAATAATAATTATAATCCATCTCTTAGAGGCAACCAACGATTCCGACAATCTTATCCAGATTCCGCACAATAAACAACATCCAACATCAAAAGGTGAGGTTTTTACAGCAAAAATACATCCATAAAATGAAACAGAAACTAATTCTTCCCAGAGAAGAAATAATCCGTCCAAGCACGAGAAACAAACACCAACAGATTGGTAAATAGAATATCAGGAAAACAAAAATCCAAGATTCAGAAAAAACATATCACAAAAAAAAAAAAACCACAGCGTCGGCAGCACGACGACCCGTAATCCAACCAACGGATGAAAGATGGAACACAATTTCTCAAACAAAACTAAAAAAATCGAACCTTTTTGTACAAAAAGGCGAAATCTACAACAGTGAATGGAATTTCCTAAAGAATCAACACAATCGGAAACCATCCAACCATTAATCACACAAAAACACACTAATACCCGCAGGAAAAACAAATGAACGATGGATCTAGATGCAAAAATGTGCCTAGAAAAGATCGAGGATCTTCGATCTCATCGTATGGTAGCAGAGGAGACGAGAAGAAATAATCTTAAGAGGCGGAGATAAAAAGCTGGATGCGATGAAAGTTCTCTTCCCCTTTTGCAGACGCCCTCTCTGACTAGTCCACTGCTGTTCAAACGTAGTTCAAACGTCGATTCCGAGCTGGATTTCCTTGAACGCCTCACGAATGCAGCGCCGTGCAGGCGCCTGATCAAGATCATCGTCCAAGAGCCCGTGCCATTCTTCATCTACAACCGTCCAATATCATCTTGAACACCACTCCACTGCTGCTTTTCGTCTTCTCCCTCCTTGATTTGAAAAAAAAAACCTGATACTGAAATGAGAAACACATGAAACAAAACCCTAGAATCGATCGATGATACCTGATCACTTCGTTTGAGATCGTCGATTTCTGCAAGAGAGAGGGAGAGGGAGAGGGAGAGAGGGGGACAGAGAGAACCGGCGGTGGTGGTGGAGGTTGGGAGGTGGAAGGGGGGACCTGGTTTGGGCGAGACCAAAACCCATGTCAGGCTGGAGAGGGGGAGGAGAATAGGGTAGAAGAAGATCAAAGAAAATACAGGAGCGGAGATGCTGAGAACTCACCTGAATAGGGCTGTTGAATGGGTCTGGTGCAGAGATCAGAGCAGTTCCATCCTCGGCAGCAGGGGAGAGGGAGACGAACAGGGAGGAAGAAGAGAAGAGAGGGAGAGAGAGAACCGAGGGAGATGAGAGGACGACGATGGAGAGGAGAGGAGAGGAGGGAAAGAAAGAAATGAGTAGAGATAAGAGGGAAACGACGGAGGGCAGAGCGCGGGAGAGCAAAAACAATGGTGGGAAGGAAAAAAAAGACCTGGATTTTTATGCGCCAATAAGTAAAATGTTAAGTGATATAAGGGTTACTAACGATTACTAGTGGAACAAAAACTAAACATAATGTTACAAAATAATTATTAAATTAAGTAAAATTAATGTAACACTTTAAAATTAATATTAACGCCCATAAAACGTTAGAAAATTAGTTACACTTAAAAACCGTTACTTACCAAAAACCTTGAGCGTTACTAATATCCTATTTTGGTGTAGTGATTCTTTATTTATTCATATACTCATGCTTACTTTTCATGAGATGAATGGTGATTTATTATATATATGCACATAACCAATACGAATGACATGATGGTTCATGAGATGGACCGGAGTCCACAAGTATATTAGATGTAACACATGTGTAACACATGTGTATGGATGAGATCCACATACGGGAGACATGTGTGACAAATCTTATACTTAAATATCTTCACAACCAGTGATGAGACTGGACATCTCATACTGACAAGGTTGCAGCACTTTGATCACTATGAGATAGTGTGATTTGTCTCGATCATCAGAATGGAAGATTCTGGATCATAGTACTGGTATATTGGATGTATTGAAGGACCATGAGAAGCACCTTATAAACACTGTCTTTACTTTAAGGTCTGCTCTCATAATTCCCTAGCAATAGGCTCTCAATCCTGAGACATTAATGAGCTCAAGTTTCTATCTATTTATTTGCTTTAAGTCACCAATGAGTGAGGCCAACTGTAGGTCAACACCTCGGTGATTTGGGTACGTGGTAGTAGAACTGTGGGAACATTCAATGGTCAAGATGGAATCTATCTCTAATATCCCCTTGTGCCAATTAATGGATTTATCATTGGTAAGTGCGCACCCATTCCGATTAAGAGTTAATTGGAAAGGTACCTATGATCATTATAATTAATTGGGGCTCAAGGATAATAAGATATGGATCTAGTTTGGAAGACAGGTCCAATTGATCCATGGATATTGATAGAGGGGTCTACTTGTGGTAATGTGGAAATTTAGGGTCTTCTATGTAATATTCCTAAGACTGGAATTCAATTACATTTATAAAGTGGAGTTATCTGCAATTAACTGTGGGCCCGGATTACACATGAGATGTGGGGTCGCGTGTCCCAGTTGGAGCCAGCCTTCTAAAGAATCCCTAGTGGTCCCCACGCTAGCCCAATTATTAGAAAGTATCTAATTCTAGTTGAACTCTAAAAGGAAAGTTACTATTTCTATTTGAAGTGAGACTTCTAATAGTGGTAATAGTAGACTTACTAATTTTAGTAGAAGTGAAACTTCTATTCTAATTAGAAAGGAATTAGAAAGTTACGAATCATATTTGAAGTGAGACTTCTAATTATGATATGGTAAGTTACTAATTAATTAATGGAAGTAAGACTTCTATTTTAATTGAGAAGAGATAGTTACTAATTTTTGGAAGTAAGACTTCTAATGGAAATTAGTAAGTGGGGTTTGCAAAAGCTATAAATAGAGGAGAGGAGGGCTGGACGTCGCATGCATACATCCACCTAGGGATTCACGCCCAAGGCTTCTTTGTGCAATGTTGCACATGTCTCTTCTCCTCTCCCTCTTCTAGTTCTCTTTCTAGTTCCTCCCTAGAGTTCCTAGTAGTTTTCTCTTGGAGATCCCACCATCTTCTTGAGAAAAAGGAGAATCTGATACGGGTTATAGCGTGGAAGATCAAGAGGTCTTGGAGATTCCTATTTGATTAGTGAAAGTGTTTCATCATCAAAGAAAGATGCAACTTCTCCATTAGAGCACAACCGAGCTCCAAAGGTATAATCCACTTCCTTGCATGTTGTAGATTATTATGGATGCTTATTAGTTGCTGTTTCTATCTTCTAGATAGATTGTTTTACTGATCATGATGGCTGAGATTGAGGACATGGATCTTGGATTGGGTTTTATAGCCTTCTGGATAGTTGATCCCTGCATCAAGTGGGTCAAAAGTTTTTGAAACCTATCCTAGAGGCCCACCCTATTTCCAACAAAGATGGCATTGGAGTTCATAACATAATTGGGGTAGTGATTTATTTAATTAGTTTTTGTTTGTATGGCTTTTATTAGCCTTTTTCTTTGGGATATATATAATGAAAATACTTTGTATATTGTAACTTGAACATATGTGGGAAAGAAAATACCCTATTACTGTCAGCTCAATGTCTTATGATTCATGATATGTACCAGTCTGCTTAATTGATGACTTTATGTTAGTGGTTGAGTGCGATACGGAATCCGATGGCCATGAGCTCCAGGTCGTAACGCCATACAAGCTTCCGCAAAACATTCAGATAGTGTGGAAATGTGTGAACCTCATCCACGCGGATATTGGGAAAAACAAAAATTTTAATTAATCCCAAAATTCCGCACCCCGAGATCAGATCACTACAGGGTACCGGTTTCGGGGTGTGACAATAATGGAGAGAGAGCAGAAGATACAAAAGAAAAGAGAAAGAAGGGAAAAACAAGAATGATAAAAAAGAAGGGAAGAGGAAGACAGCCTAGGGACCAAAGAAGAAAACAAAGTTCTTCTAGACATCCATATGCTGAGTTACTGAACGTCACCTTACCCCTTAATCGTGGCTTGGTTTACCACATGTTTAGATGTTGTTTTAAGTTGTTGCATTTTGGATCTGTAAACCTTAAACTAACTTACTTCTTCCTCTTTCTTTCTCTAACTTTGAAACTCAAACTTTTAATCTATGCTCGTGGATGGTTTATTCTCTTATTGATATTCCATATATGTTATTATGGATGATGAGTGCAGGTGGATGCCAATTGGATTAATTATACAGGTTCGCAAGAAATTTTGAAAAGCACCCCTAATGTGGCGGCATGTATGACCTCACACGTTAATCCTATGGTAATCCGTTCGTAGGGGTTAATTGTGCATCGAGTGTTGGCTCGAATCCCCATGCGGGCATACATTGCGTTCAGGAAGGGTGTTGTTAGTTTTATGGACTCAATCCAGTAGATGATATAATAAATTGATTAATTTCTTTATTTACCAATATTTTTATGTTTTTCTTTCATGAGATGAATGGTGTTTTATTATATATTTGCACATAACCGATACAAACGACATGATGGTTCATGAGATGAACCGGAGTCCATAAGTATATTAAATATAACACATGTGTATGATGAGATCCACATACGGAGAGACATGTGTATGGATGAGATCCACATACAGAGAGACATGTGTCGCAAATCTTATACTTAAATATCTTCACAACCAGTGATGAGATTGGACATCTCATCTGACAAGGTTGCAGTACTTTGATTACTATGAGATAGTGTGATTTGTCTCGATCATCAGGATGTAAGATTCTGGATCAGAGTGCTGGTACATTGGATGTATTGAATGACCATGAGAAGCTCCTTATGAACACTGTCTTTACTTTAAGGTCTGCTCTCATAATTTCCTAGCAATAGGCTCTCAATCCTGAGACATTAATGAACTCAAGTTTCTGTCTATTCACTTGCTTTGAGTCATCAATGAGTGAGGCCAACTGTAGGTCAACACCTTGGTGATTTGGGTACATGGCAGTAGGACTGTGGAAACATTCAATGGTCAAGATGGAATCTATCCTCATTATCTCCTTGTGTCAATTGATGGATTTATCATTGGTAAGTGCGCACCCATCCCAATTAAGAGTTAATTGGAAAGGTACCTATGATCATTATAATTAATTAGGGCCCAAGGATAATAAGATGTGGATCTAAGTTTGGAAGATAGGTCCAATTGATCCATGGATATTGATAGAGGAGCCTACTTGTGGTCATGGGGAAGTTTAGAGTCTTCTATGTAATAAATTCTTAAAACTGGAGTTCAATTGCATTTATATAGTGGAGTTATTTGCAATTAACTGTGGGCCCGGATTACACATGAGATGTGGGGTCGCGTGTCCCAGTTGGAGCCAGCTTTCTAAGGAATCCCTAGTGGTCCCCACGCTAGCCCAAGTTATTAGAAAGATACTAATTCTAATTGAACTCTAAAAGGAAAGTTACTATTTCTATTTGAAGTGAGACTTCTAATAGTGGTAATAGTAAAGTTACTAATCTTAGTAGAAGTGAGACTTCTATTTTAATTAGAAAAGGAATTAGAAAGATACTAATCATATTTGAAGTAATCATATTTGAAGTGAGACTTCTAATGATGATTTAGTTAGTTATTAATTATTGTGGAAGTAAGACTTCTATTTTAATTAGTAAAAGAAGATGTTGCTTTTGTGCTATAAATAGATGAGAGAAGGGTGGTGCACGCTGAATGCCATTCCATTCCTAGGGATTCACGCCCAAAAGGATTTAGGATTAAGTGTTGGATGTCCACCCTTTGTATGCAAGAGTTGCATGCATGGTTCTTCTCTCTCCCTCTTCTAGTTCGTCTTCTAGTTCCTCCTTTTAGTTGCTTTCTCTTGGAGATCCCACCATCTTCTTGAGAAAAAGAGAATCTGATACAGGTCATAGCGTGGAAGATCAATAGGTCTTGGAGATTCTTATTTGATACGTGAAAGAGTTTCATCGTCAAAGAAAGATGCAACTTCTCCATTAGAGCACAACCGAGTTCCAAAAGTATAATCTACTTCCTTGTATGTTGTAGATTTATTTGTTGCTTGTTAGCTGTTGTTTCTATCTTCTAGATAGATTTATTTACTGATCATGATGGCTGAGATTGAGTGTATGCATCCTAAATTGGGTTTATGGCCTTTGGGATAGTTAATCACTGCATCAAGTTGGTCAAAAGTTTTTGAAACCTATCTAAGTGGCCCACCTATTTCCAACAGGTGTAATATCTATTGGAAGTAGGTGAGCCTCGTGCATAGGTTTTTATAACTTTTGACCCACTGGATATAGGGACCAAATATCGATAAGTCCAGAAACCCAATCCAGGATCCAAAAACTTTTTCTCATGAATCAAGATTAGTAAAACACTATATAGAAGATATAAAACATAAGCAACAAGCAACCACAAAAATCTACACAAGAGATAAAGTAGATCTAACCTTGGGAGCTCAGTTGTGCTCTAATGAAGAACTTGATTGCTTAGCTTATTGAAGAACACTTTCACAAGAGCAAGAAGGATCTCTAAAACCTTGTGGTCTTCCACGCCTCACCATCTATCAGATTTCTTCTCTAGGAGAATGGTGGGATGTCCAAAAGAAACAAACCCTAGAATCTCTACAAGCGAACCGGAGGAGAAAAGAGGAGAGAGGATAAGAGGAACTTGGGTGTGTATTAAGTGTGTTGGAAGTCCAGCCCCTCCTCCCATTTTATAGCATGCAAGCACCTCCTCTTTTAATTATAATTAGAAGTCTCACTTCAATTGTAATTAGTATCATTCTCTTCCTTCCTTTTAGAGTCCAAACAAGATTAGAAACAATATCTTATTAGGGCTAACGTGAGGACTAACTATGGATTCCATAGAAACTGACTCTAACTGGGATATCTGGACCCCACATCTTATGTGCAATCTGGACCCACAGTTAATTGTAAATAACTCCACTAAATAAATGCAATTGAACTCCAGTCTTAAGAATAAATTATAAGAAGACCCTAATCTTTCCTATTACTACAAGTAGGCCCCTCCATCAATTATATCCATGGATCAATTGGATTAAACATGTCCAACCAATTTAGATCCATATCTTATTATCCCTGTGACCCAATTAATCACAGTGATCATCAGTACCATCCAATTAACTCTTAATTGAGATGGGTGCACACTTACCAATGATAAATTCATTAACTGGCATAAAGGGATATATCTATTAGAGGATAGATTCCATCTTGACAATTATATATTTTCACAGTCCCACTACCATGTACCCAAGACACCGATCTATAATTGGCCTCATTCATTGGTGACTCAAAGTAAATGAATAATAGAAACTTGAGTTCATTAATCTCTCGTGATTAAGAGCATATTGCTAGGAAATTATGAGAGCAGTTCTTAAATTAAAAATAGATTTGCATAAGGTGCATCTCATGGTCCTTCAGTACATATAATGTGATGAGTGTTAAATATTGCATATTTTACCCATCATTAGTTCGGATTTTATCAGTATCTCATATGCATATCATTTGCTTTACACAGAGATTTTATCATTCTATCACATTAAACGGATTATCGGATTATCATGCATAAATCTAGTTATTTTTAGCGCATTCTTATGTAATTTATCTTGTGTAGGTGGACCCCGCGACTACCCCAGCCTTCCGGCTAATGTCCCAAGGCATCAGTAGTGTTGAGAATTCCAAAATAAAATGAGAAGAAGTCATTTTCCAACACAAAGGAGTTGTTGGTGTATTGGTTAGAGCTTTGGTTGCTATGAAATAGGTTATGGGTTCAAATCCCAATAATTACATTTTTTTTACATAGAAGATATTTCATTCAACTCTAACCTCTCCACCAATCAAAGCTTGCCATGGCAGAAATCTATGTGAATCAAATTGAAGCAATCCATGTGAAAGCAAAAGAGCCAATCAAAAGCCTTCATGTTGCAACCAATCAAATGGAAGCAGTCTTCAAAGTTTCTATAAATTGGAATATTTTTGTAAAGAAAAAGAGATCTTTTGGCAAGTTAGTCTTTTAGCAATTTTATTTTACCTTCTCTATACTTTTAGATTGTAATTAGGAGCTTCTTTGTAACTAATCTAGATAGAGAGTGTGTAATTGAATATCATTAATGAAGATTTGGAGCTCTTTTTTGATGTTTAGTGGCTAAAGCTCTTGGATTAGACTCTCCTTTTGAAGCTAACTAATGTGATTAGTTTAATTTCATGCATGTTTTAGTTTAAATCCCCTACTTGTGCCTTAATTGATTAATAGATTTTAGATCTAGTTGTGCTAATCTCTCTCATTTCTCATACTCTATCTCTACACTTGATGCTCGGATAATCTCAATTGATGCTTTGTAGTTTGATTAAGTTCTCTCACATAGCATGCTCTAGAGCCCTTATCTTTGATCTTTTGTAACTTGATTTTGATGATTTATTGTTAGGGTAGCTAGATGATGATCTAAGATCTTGGCCTTTGATTTTCTTTTACTTTGATCTTCATTGTTATATCATCCAATCCAATTAGGCAAGAGAGTGTTAATTGGATTGTAGATTTGAGAATTGAATTAGAACATGCATTGTTTGAATTAATTACATACTTAGTGAATTTTGGATTGTCTAATCTATTATTCTTATTGTTGTTAATTTAAATCTTTATGTGATTTGTTATTTTCACTTCTAGATTGTTAGATCTACACTTTACATCACTTGTTTTAAAATCATACACATTTCACACCACGTCCTCCCCTTAATTCTTCTATTTCCACCACTACATTCACACACTAGTTTAGTGTAGCTTGTTAGATTAGCTTAGATCTAATTAACATCATATTTTAGATTGTTAATTAATTGTTTACATTGCATAGTTTAATAGTTTTAATTGTTTACTTCAATTGTTTATATTAGCTATATCTTAGTTCAATTCTCGTTTAATTGAATTCATTGCTTGTCCATCCTCTCTCCGTGGGATCGATAATCCGGACTCTTTAGTCCTTTACTACTTGACGATATCGTAGTCTTGCGGTTAAAAGTTGCACATATAAGTGTCGATCATAATGCACCAACATGATGATCCAGAGTCTTACACTCTGATAATCTAGACAAATCAAATTATCTCATAGTGATAATAATGCTACAACCTTTGTCAAATGAGATGCCCAATCTGATCACCGGTTGTGAATCAATTCAAGTATAGGATTTTTTATATATGTCTCATGTATGCGAATCTCATCCACACACATGGATCACATCTAATATACTTGTGGGCTCCGGTTCATCTCATGAACTATTATGTCATATCGTATTGGTTATGTGCAAACAAGGAATAAAATACCATTCATCTCATAAAATAAAAGCATGATTATATTAATAAAGAAATAAATCAATTTATTTACATCATCCACTGGATTGATACCATATAATATGACAATATCGGGCTCGGCGCATGGCATACACTAAATGCCAGCTTACCTATGTGTAATTATATATATTTGTAAATGCTCCTAAATGACCACTACGCAGTATAACATACAACTCACTAAAGTAAAGTAATTGCCCACTATAAAGATGCAATTATATTCAAGGGAATACAAACGGTCACACACTAACCACTACTATGACAATTTATTTTTGCACTTTGTTTATGCATTACATTCAACACTATCATCTTCTTCTTTTTTCTTAATAAATGAAGACTCACATTTTTATCAAAGAAGAAATTCATCCTCATTCATGAGAAGCCTTTACAGTTTACATCCATAGATTTGTATTTCTATTACAAAGTAATTCATCGCTCCTTGAAATGCATGCATTCATTATTTTATTAATTAAAAAGAGATTTGAATTTTCTTATTGCACAACATTCCTCCCTCCTTCCTGAAATGCCTCTACATCAGTTGGATTCAAAATTTAATCCGCATGCCTTTTAGATGGGCATCAAGTAACTTCCAACAAGAAGTAGAAAAGATCATTGTAGTTCTTTCATCAGTCGACTTTAGTGATAGTGTCACGCCCCCGAACTCGATTAGTGGTTAAACCGGATATAGGTTGTAAGATTTAGGGCTAATTAATTTTTTTCCATTATTCCCAAAGATCGAAGTTTGTTGTAAGGATTGTGTATTTGAACCTCAATCATAAATAAGCCTGCGAGAGTTATCACAACATCATATAATAATCACATTAACAAGTATTAGTGCAACCATGTAATTCCGTTCCCATTTATATATTTAAAGTTTCAAAAACAAAAGAGAGATATAAAATCATACACAACAGGGCTATCCCCAAAAACCTGGCCTTGAACAAAAGATATACAAGAGTAGAGTAAGACAAAAGAACAAAAGATCCGAGGACAGGAGATGGAATGCTAGATGTTCCCATGAAGGCTCTCATGTGTAGGGAAGGATGACGCTATACTACGTCATCAGCACACCACTCTCGTTCCTCCTACTCCGGCTAAGGATCATCTGGGTCGATTGCCTTAGTCTCCGGCCCGAGGTAGTATGTGATGTCATCTGCACACTGCTCTCGTTCCTCCTCCTCCGGTTGAGGATCATCTGGGATCGCCTTAGTCTCTGGCCCGAGGTAATATGCAATGTCATCTGCACACCAAGGTAAACAAAGTCAACAACATGTTGGAAAGAAGATAAGCAGTGTATAAAAGATATAACATGTTTCAAACAAGAATAAAGACTACTAAATAGTCATAAGATAATAAGGACATGATGCTAGGCATATAAGCATGAGTAAAGTACAAGAATCATGCAAGCAATAAACCCTAGCATCATCTAACAAGAGCTTCCACCGGTCATCATATGCAATGTATAAGAAAGGGAGACTCTGAGGGTGTCCAAAGCTACCTCTCGGGGGTATCAATGCTGTCCAAGCCAACTATTACCATACTACAACCGTGGATGCCATCCAAAGCCGATTGCCCATCCCGGTGTTCGAGTAACCGGCCCACCAAACACCCCCAAACTATAGATAGTCATGAATACAGTCCTCCCCATAGTGGATCCTACTGTGGTCGAACAATGTATGGATGCGTGGTTGATAAGTCCACAAAATTAGGTCATTAAGTCATCATTTCATGTACATTTGTGGACTTAATTAGGGTTAATTTTGTTGAATTGCACTCAATTTCATAATTTCATGCATTTGAGCATAAAGTTGGACTTTAAATCAAAATTAGTCAAAATTCATTAATTTGCATGATTTTTATGAAATTAGGATTTTGTATCATCAAATTATCACACCAATTGGCGTTTTGGGTTCATTAATGCATGCTTGCTATTTTTAGTACTATAGTGTTATTTTTGAAAACTTGGTCAATTTGGTACATCATTATGCATGTTAGGGTCCCATGCATGGTCAAACTGAATATCTTACATAAGATTATAGCTGAGTGTATTTATTTCAATTTGTGTAGCAGACATCAATAATTTGTGGGCCCACATTGATGAAATTTGAGAGAGGTCAAACAAGGTGGACGTCCCACAAGGTGGATCCTGTTAGACCCTAGGTTGTTTGCAATTTGATGTCTAGCATATTGTTGGGATTGGTGTATGCCCTAAAGCCCACTAGCTGTACTCTCATCTTTTGTTACTGGATATTTACTGGTTATTTAATGGAAAGACTCTTTTATGCTTAAACATGTATATATGTATGGTTGTGTAAGGCCCATTGTTTCTAGTAAATGAATTAGGTGTGTAGTGTCTACGCACAGATAGGTCTAATTCATGGACAACTGGAAACATCATATTTGTTCATAACTGAAAGATGGAGCTGGGCACTTCATCTTGGTATAAGTTATAATGAGAGACTCTCCTGTATTCATGGTGACTTACCTAAGTCATGGGAGGGCTTTCCCAGATTCATCTCATTAGTGCATATGCAATGCATTGAACAGGACCATGGTAGGTGTGATCTCTAAAATAGTACTATCACAGAAAGAGATCAAGTCACCTCATGGTACTGAGTGACCGGTGCTCTTAATCTTGAGCATTTGTGGATGAACTGACGAAGTCAAGTTCTTGTGCTTTAATTCACTATGGGTGAGATTCTTTTCATGGGTCAACAACTCTGTGTTTTGGGTACTCGGACTTGATCAGTTGGGACGTGCAGATGCAATATAGAATCTATGCCATCTGATGATGGAATAATCGTCCCCTTAGAATTATCCGATTAATCATCAAAATCTAAGATCTTAGTATATGGATGTTCCATATGAATATTGAACTTGTGGGTCGCTCCCTGGATCAAGAGAATGATATTCGAATGATGATCATGTTTAAGGATATAAAGTTCTAAGGTTTAGATGTAATCGGGAAGGTTGATAGTACAAGTCATAACCTGACTTGATTATGGATGTTACATAGAGGGGCATTCAGGTCATTACACTTAGTAGGTCGAAGACAACCGTCATTTTATGACGAGCTTATTATATTATATATTTGTCCTTGGAGTTGAACCATAACTGTTTAGTGGAATGAGTTAAGGTTAAAATGGTCTTAATGTTGCTATGGGTTTAGCATGGTCATTTTGGTCATTTTGGGAGCCAATGGCAAATTTGTCTTTTGGTCCCTTCTCTAGTCACTTTCCAAGATTGGCATGGTTTCCTAAAATGTTTAGATAACATTTGGATGAATTATTTTAGTGGAAAAATAATTTTGAGTTTAAATTCAAATAGGCCTTTGATGGCATACATGAATTTAATTTTAGATAAATTGTATGTGGGCCATGGTGTGCATTATCATAAGGAACGTCCATAATAGGATTTCCATGGGTAAGGTTTCCAATTTTGAGTAGGTCTCTCTACTTGGAAAGTTGGACTCCTCTTTGGATTAGTATTCTTATGAGAAAGTTTCCTTTTGGGATTAGGAACTTAAAATTAGTAAGTGTTCTATAACTAGGATTACTAATTGCATGGGAAGTTCCTTTTGGTTTCCTTTTCTAATTAGAGTGTTTCTTAAAGGAAATAAGTCTTTCCTTTTTGGACATCAATGAGAATTAGAAGAGATAAACTTTTAGGAAAGGTTTCCTCAAAGTTTCTATAAAAGAAACCAACAAGCCCTTTGGACGTCCAACACTTTTGAGAGCACAAGGAGAGCCACACGTCCAGCCCTTTGGAGGTTTTCTTCTTCATTGAAGAAGGCTTAAGGTCTGAGATTTTTCCTTGGAGAAATAGTTCTTAATTCCTAGATTAAGATCCCACCATCTTAGCCAATCAGATTTGGAAGTGAGATAGAGAAGAAGATCAAAGGCAATACTAGTGCAGAAAATTCCAGCAACTTGTTTGCAAATTGCAAGTCTGAGTTCGGGCCTTTGGATCTATTTTTTCAGAGATTTGAAGTCTACAAATCTTCGAGGTATTAGTCTTTTTCATTCTCCTTTAATTATACACTTATTGGTCATGAATTCATGGAGTTCTCATGCGATCTATATGGCTGATTTATGCTGGCCAAATCAGATTTTTAAAATCTGTCATGTTACAAATTAGCCATGAATATCTTCCGC
Organism: Litsea cubeba; assembly: GCA_012931725.1. Classification (NCBI taxonomy): domain Eukaryota; kingdom Viridiplantae; phylum Streptophyta; class Magnoliopsida; order Laurales; family Lauraceae; genus Litsea; species Litsea cubeba. The sequence continues at coordinate 130,265 of WHSA01000808.1, read as the reverse complement.
TAATTCAGATCTGAATCGCAGTTTCTTTCAGTGGTATCAGAGCCACTCCATGTGAAATCATGATCCCATGTTGTGTATAATTAATCCTAGATTGATTATGGGTATGGTGGCACCCTATTAAAGTTATGTTGTGATACATGTTGTGTGCAAGTTTTATTAACATTGCTGGAATTTATTTTCCAGATTTGTTTAATGATGCACATAGTGAGTTTGCATGCACTAACCTCTTTGTTTGCAGCCATGTATTGCATCCTTGATGGTTCGCATGATTGTTATGTGGATTTGGATGTTTTTTCATTAGTTGGAAAGTGTACGATTGCGCTTTTAGCAATCATAGGAAGTTGTAATTCTTTCTTTACTTTTATTCCAACTAGTCTTGATGTAAGCTTTCTTGAAAAGCATAGGTATCTCCAATGTAATTTGGGGTTTTGTTTTTTATGGGTTTGCTTGTATAAATTTAATTTATTGGAACAAGCAAGAAGAAGAAAGTTTCAAGAAAGGTTGCAAGTAACCGGATTCCTTAGTGGTGGAGGAGACAAGACTTCTTGGTGAAAGATGAGACCTATTCTTGATGTCCTAGTTCGATAAGGATTGCAAGTCCGAAGAGCAAGGAGCCATCAAGGATTGCATACTTTTATTTGCTTTTATATATGGAATGCATGGATGAGTGCTTTATATAATTGCTATAATTGTCACCTAGAAACATGGCCACCATTAGGTTCTAAAATTGGCATATTTATTGTATTAGATTGTTTTTAGTTTGGCAAATTGTTTTAAACGGAACTTAGACTAGCACCTTCTATTTGTCTAAGGTTTAAAATTGGATAGGGTTTAGTTCATCTTGGTACCCTTGGTTTCCAAAGAAGGTTAAACTAAAATCTAATTAGATGCTATCTATGGGTTTTCATAACCCAAGATAGGTTTTTGACTCTTTGAAGGGATTTGCTCAAATGTTTTAAAGCAAAGGTTATTTGATTTTAAGATGACTTAAGTCATAAATTTAATTAACCAAGTTTGCTAGATTTAAAAAGAGCTTTTGAGTAAAACAATGTAAAGGTCAAAAAGTATAAACCCTAGTGATAAATAATCAAGTGGGAGAGGGGTGTTAGGAAAGACCCCACGGCCTTCCATTTTCGGTTCATGTTATCTCATTAAAGTGTTAGTAGGAACGGCCATCCCTTCGGTGGAGTTCTTTTTACTAAAGACCGCTTTGATGGGTTAATGGGTGAACTAATGTGAATATTCGTAATGAGGTGTTAGTAGGAGCGGCCATCCCTTCGGTGGAGTTCTTTATTAAAGATCACTTCTATAGAATGTCAATGAAGTGTTGGTGGGAGTGGCCATCCCTTCGGTGGAGCTCTTTACTAAAGGTCACTTCTAGAAAGGATAAAAGTCTCTTTCCTTCGGAAGACTTAATCATAGACATTCTGGGAAATTTCATAAGAGATGGTTATACACTTGACATAAGATGGTAATAACCTCTCCCTAGGAGTTAAAGGGTTATTTGTCATATGAGGCCAAACCAATCAGTGATTGGACTGAGGCCAAACCAATCAGTGATTGGACTACCACTGGATAAGTGTCCAGATAGTGATAATCCAAATAAGTCTGCCTTAATTCAACGTGACTGTAGGCTCGGCCATCCCTTCGATGGAGGGTCTATGAGGAGGTTGAAACACTGATACATTATGATTGGGGTTGAATAATGTAAAAAGTTTTTGTGCTTTGTTTTTCCTTTTGTAACAAGCACCATATGCATATTACATATATACTGCATGTCTAATTATAATCCGTTTTATATCCAGAAAGAGATGGGTAAAGACTCTTTTAGTCCGTTGATGTGCATTCTTCGTGAGAATAAACTGACTGGCCCTAACTACGTAGATTGGAAGATAAATCTTGACATAGTACTCACTGCTGAGGAGTACAAGTATGTCTTGCTGGAAAACTGTCCCGATATTGATGCTAATTCTACTGATGACCAGCGAGAGGCTGAGAGGAAATGGAAGAAAGCGAATAGCATGGCTAAATGCTACATGCTCGCTTCCATGTCCAACGGTTGCAAACACAGCACGAGCAAATGGACACAACCTATGAAATCATGATGTCCTTGTCTGAGATGTTTGCAGACAAGAGCAGGCCAGCTAGGCAAGCTGCTATAAGGACTATCATGAATGCTAGGATGGCTGAGGGAACACCTGTCAGAGAGCATATGCTCAAGCTGATAGATTGTTTCAATGAAGCTGAGATTCTAGGGGCTGAGATTGATGCCTGGAGTCAGACTGACATGATTCTCGAAACTTTGCCGGAATCTTTCAATCAGTTCAAGCTCAATTTCAATATGAGCAAGATGGACATGACTCTACCTGAGTTAATGAAAGAACTCCAAGCGGCAGAGGCCATCATGAAGCCCAAAGCCCAAGCTCATTTTTTCCAGTCTTCCTCTAAACTAAACCCGAAAGGGAAGAAGTTCAAGAAGAAGCAGAATAAGGGAAAAGGGCAGAAAAAGGACAATGCTAGTAATAAGAAGGACAAGGGTACAGATGGAAAGCCTAAAGGGAAATGCTTCAAGTGTGGCCTCAAAGGTCATTGGAAGAAAGATTGTCCCAAGTTCCTGGCCTCAGTTAAGAAAGGTACATCTTTTTCATACTACATTGAAACTTGTCTAGTGGTTGATTCTACTGACTCATGGATAGTAGACTCAGGAGCCACTAATCATATCTGCAATTCATTGCAGGGGTTTCAGATAATGCAGAGAATTGAGAAAGGAGAGTTTGCCTTTAGAGTCGGAACTGGAGCTAAAGTTTGGGCAGTTGCAGTAGGAGTAGTTACCTTACATTTTCCATGTAATAGGATATTAGTTTTAAATAATGTTTTCTATGTTCCGGACATGAGGAAGAATTTAATTTCAGTTTCCAGATTAATTGAATTGAATTATTCAGTTTCTTTCCATTCTGGTATTGATATCAGTAGAGATGGAAATATTATATGTTCCGGTAGAATACATGACAACTTATTTTATATATATCCTATTGCTCCCACACTGCATAATGTACAACAAGAAAACTCAACTTCCCTTAAAAGGAAGGTATCTTCAATCAATGACACATATCTTTGGCACTTACGTTTGGGTCACATTAACCTAAAATGGATTCAGAGGTTGGTAGAAGATGGGCCTTTAAGCTCATTAGATTTCGAACTTTTTCCTCAGTGCGAATCTTGTCTCAAGGGAAAGATGACCAAACGGTCATTCTCTGGAAAGGGACTAAGGTCAAAGGAGTTGTTAGAATTGATTCACACTGATGTGTGTGGTCCTATGAACAAACCGGCTCGAGGAGGGTATGAGTATTACATCACCTTCACCGATGATTACTCTAGATATGGATATGTATACCTAATGCGACGCAAGTCTGAGGCGTTTGATAAGTTCAAGCAATTCAAGGCTGAGGCGGAGCTACAACTAGGAAAACATATCAAAGCCCTTCGATCTGATCGAGGTGGCGAATACCTCCTGGGTGAGTTCAAGGAGTACCTCACACAACATGGGATTGTGTCTCAGTTGTCTGCACCGGGTACACCCCAGCAAAATGGTATAGCAGAGAGAAGAAACCGTACCCTTCTTGATATGGTAAGGTCCATGATGACTCATGCAACCCTACCTATATCTTTTTGGGGATATGCCCTAGAAGCAGCAGCATACATTCTAAATCTGGTACCTTCTAAATCAGTACCTAGGACACCCCAAGAAATGTGGACAAGTCGAAAACCTAGTTTAAGACATATTCACATTTGGGGTTGTCCAGCCTATGTACTGAATGATAAGGCTACCAAGCTGGAACCCAGATCGGAAATGTGCTACTTCATTGGGTATCCTAAGGGAACGAGAGGTGGCATCTTTTATCATCCAAAGGAGCAAAAAGGATGATTGTATGATGCACCAAGAGCTTAGTTGTAAAGAAACCCTTGATGAGATTCTTCCGGGATCTCCTATAACATCTGTACCAGATCCTGAGACAGTAAATGAACAAGATATTCCTTTAAACACTCCGGAGCCTCGTCGTAGTGGGAGAATTTCTAGACAGCCAGAAAGATATCTAGGAGTGTCTTTTAAGACAGACTCTGAAGATCTGGTTGAGGATCCTACTAGTTATGATGAAGCAGTAACGGATATAGATGCTGACATGTGGCAGCAAGCGATGGAATCTGAAATGGATTCTTTGTATTCCAATCAAGTCTGGGAACTTGTAGATGCACCTGAAGGGATTAAACCCATAGGGTGCAAGTGGATCTACAAGAGAAAGAGAGGAGTGGATGGGAAGGTGGAAACCTTCAAAGCAAGACTGGTGGCGAAAGAATATACTCAGAAAGAGGGTATCGATTATGAGGAAACCTTTTCACCAGTGGCTATGCTTAAGTCCATAAGGATTCTCTTGGCCATCGCATGTCATTATGACTACGAGATATGGCAGATGGATGTCAAGACAGCTTTTCTTAATGGAAGTCTTGACGAATGCATCTATATGATGCAACCAGAGGGCTTCATTGCTAGTGGCCAATATAACATGGTTTGTAAACTTAAGAAGTCCATTTATGGACTTAAGCAAGCATCTAGAGCATGGAACATCAAGTTTAATCAGGCAGTCAAATCTTTTGGCTTTGATCAAAACATTGATGAACCATGTGTGTATAAGAAAGGAAATGGGAAAGCAGTTGCATTTTTGGTTCTATATGTAGATGACATATTACTCATAGGAAATGATGTAGGTTTATTGTCATCCACAAAGGTTTGGTTATCCTCTCAATTTCAGATGAAGGATTTGGGTGAGGCCAGCTATATCTTAGGGATCAAACTTTTGCGTGATCGCAAGAATAAGATGTTAGCCCTATCCCAATCTTCTTACATTGAGAAGATATTGGTCAAGTTTAACATGCATGACTCCAAGAAGGGCCTCCTACCTTCTAGACATGGAGTACCACTGTCCCGAGATCAATGTCCAAAGACATCTGAAGAGATAGAGACCATGAGGAGAGTTCCATATGCATCCGCTGTTGGAAGCCTCATGTATGCTATGTTATGTACTAGACCAGATATTTGCTTTGCCGTTGGCATGGTTAGCAAATATCAGTCAAAACCTGGACCTATGCATTGGACAGCTGTTAAGCATATATTCAAGTATCTTCGGAGAACGAAAGATTATATGCTAACCTTTCGAGCAGATGATCTAACGCCATTGGCGTATACAGACTCTGATTTCCAATCTGATAGTGACGCCAGAAAGTCTACCTCAGGGTATGACTTTACTCTGTCAGGAGGGGCTATATCATGGAGAAGTGTCAAGCAATCCTGTATAGCTGATTCTACGATGGAAGCAGAGTTTGTGGCGGCATCGGAAGCTGCAAAGGAAGCGGTTTGGCTCAGAAAATTCCTGTTGGAATTGGGAGTTGTTCCTGCAGTGCATAAACCGATTGTCATGTACTGCGATAACACTGGTGCTGTAGCACAGTGCAAAGAGCCCAGGAATCATAAGAAAGGCAAGCACATTCAGAGAAAGTACCACTTGATCCGGGAATTCATTCAGGATGGAGAGATAGTGGTGGAGCATATTGCTTCAGCAAATAACTTAGCTGACCCATTCACTAAGACTCTTATTGAGAAAGTCTTCACTTCTCATGTTGAGTCTATGGGTGTTAGGTTAGGAAGTAGTGATCTTTAGTGCAAGTGGGAGTTTGTTGGGATTGGTGTATGCCCTAAAGCCCACTAGCTGCACTCTCATCTTTTGTTACTGGATATTTACTGGTTATTTAATTGAAAAACTCTTTTATGCTTAAACATGTATATATGTATGGTTGCGTAAGGCCCATTGTTTATAGTAAATGAATTAGGTGTGTAGTGTCTACACACAGATAGGTCTAATTCATGGACAACTGGAAACATCATATTTGTTCATAACTGAAAGATGGAGCTGGGCACTTCATCTTGGTAGAAGTTATAATGAGATACTCTCCTATATAGGGTGACATACCTAAGTCACGGGAGGGCTTTCCCGGATCTATCTCATTAGTGCATGTGTCATGCATTGAACAGGACCATTGTAGGTGTGATCTCTAAAATAGTACTATCACAGAAAAGAGATCAAGTCACCTCATGCTACTGAGTAACCGGTGCTCTTAATCTTGAGCATTTGTGGATGAACTGACGAAGTCAAGTTCTTGTGCTTTAATTCACTATGGGTGAGATTCTTTTTATGGGTCAACAGCTCTGTGTTTTGGGTACTCGGACTTGATCAGTTGGGACGTGCAGATGCAATATAGAATCTATGCCATCTGATGATGGAATAATCGTCCCCTTAGAATTATCCGATTAATCATCAAAATCTAAGATCTTAGTATATGGATGTTCCATATGGATATTGAACTTGTGGGTCGCTCCCTGGATCAAGAGAATGATATTCGAATGATGATTATGTTTAAGGATATGAAGTTCTAAGGTTTAGATGTAATCGGGAAGGTTGATAGTACATGTGATAAACATGACTCGATTATGGATGTTACATAGAGGGGCATTCAGGTCATTACACTTAGTAGGTCGAAGACAACCGTCATTTTATGACGAGCTTATTATATTATATATTTGTCCTTGGAGTTCAACCATAACTCTTTAGTGGAATGAGTTAAGGTTAAAATGGTCTTAATGTTGCTATGGGTTTAGCATGGACATTTTGGTCATTTTGGGAGCTAATGGCAAATATGTCTTTTGATCCCTTCTCTAGTCACTTACCAAGATTGGCATGGTTTCCTAAGATGTTTAGATAACATAAGGATGAATTATTTTAGTGGAAAAATAATTTTGAGTTTAAATTCAATTAGGCCTTCGATGGCATACATGAATTTAACTCTAGATAAATTGTATGTGGGCCATGGTGTGCATTGATATGTGGGACGTCCATATTAGGATTTCTATGGGTAAGGTTTCCAACTTTGAGTGGACTCTCTACTTGGAAAGTTGGACTCCTCTTTGGATTAGTATTCCTATGAGTTAGTTTCCTTTTTGGATTAGGAACTTAAAATTAGTAAGTGTTCTACAACTAGGATTACTAATTGTATGGAAAGTTCCTTTTAGTTTCCTTTTCTAATTGGAGTGTTTCTTAAAAGAAATAAGTCTTTCCTTATTGGACATCAATTAGAATAAGGATAGATAACTTTATGGAAAAGGTTTCCACAAAAGTTTCTATAAAAGAAACTCATACCCCCTTGGACGTCCAACACTTATTAAGCACTTGGAGAGGCCCACACGTCCAGCCTTGGAGAGGTTCTCTTCTTGAGAGAAGAAAGCTTAAGGTCTGAGATTTTCCCTTGGAGAATTAGTTCTTGTTTCCTAGATTAAGATCCCACCATCTTAGCCAATCAGATTTGGAAGTGAGATAGAGGAGAAGATCAAAGGCAATACTAGTGCAGGAAAATTCCAGCAACTTGTTTGCAAATTGCAAGTCTGAGTTCGGGCCTTTGGATCTATTTTTTTAGAGATTTGAAGTCTGCAAATCTTCGAGGTAATAGTCTTCTATCATCTCTATTAATTAGACACATGTTGGTCATGATTTAATGGAGTTTCTATGCGATTCTTTATGGCTGATTTCCGCTGCATAGTGCAGAAATCAGATTTTTTAAAAATCTGTCATGCTTTGCATCAGCCATAGTAGTCTCTTTATGAGAAGTTTCAGATCTGAATCGCGGTTTCTTTCAGTCCCAGGGTATATGGACCCAAAATTTAGGAAGCAACCGGATGTTATGAATCCGAAGCCGGTCCCAAGGTGTTATGAACCCGAAATTTAGGAAGCGACTGGATGTATGAATCCGAAGCCGGTCCCAGGGTGTTATGAACCCAAAATTTAGGAAGCGACTGGATGTTATGAATCCGAAGCGGGTCCCAGGGTGTATGAACCCGAAATTTAGGAAGCGACTTGGATGTATGAATCCGAAGCCGGTCCCAGGGTGTATCAACCCGAAATTCAGGAAGCGACTTGGATGTATGAATCCGAAGCCGGTCCCAGGGTATATGAACCCAAAGCTGCCGAACTCAGACAAGATGAGATGACACAGATTGGTGACAGGGCGAACGCTGCTTTCATTGACTTTGAGATTCTTGTTACATCTTTAAAAATAGAATTTCTTCAAGTGATATGCATTCCATGGTCTCGGCAACTGTCTGCCATCTAAGTCTTCAAGTTTGTAAGAAGATCGTCCCGCCAGTGAGAACACCCTGAACGGGCCATGCCAGTTTGGGGTCAGTTTTCCTTCATTCGGATCTCTGTCAGCTGGCAGGGTCTTCTTCAGAACCAGTTCTCCTACTGAGAAGCTCCTTTCCCTGACTTTTTCATTATACCCTCTGGATAGCCGCTGCTGATAGTCAGTTAGTCGTAGGGCTGCTGCTTCTCGACGATCATCCGCTAGGTCCAGCTCCATCGCCAGGTTCATCTCGTTTCGGCCTTGGTCGACCAACTCTGTCCTCTGGGTGGGGAGGCCAATTTCCAAGGGAAAGACCGCCTCCATCCCGTAGGCCAAAGAGAAGGGTGTGGCCGAGGTGGACCGTCTCGGAGTTGTCCTATATGCCCACAATACGCTGGGGAGTTCTTCCACCCATCTCCCTTTTTTGCCTTGTCCAATCGCTTCTTCAGGCCGTCCGGAGTACCTTGTTGAAATTTCGGCCTGGCCATTGCTCTACGGGTATGCCGAAGTGGAGTAGTGGTTCCTGATGCCATGCTCTTGGCAGAAGTCTCTGAAGGAGTTGGAGTCAAACTGAGTCCCGTTGTCTGAAATTAGGGTCCTAGGGATGCCGAACCTCGTTATGATGTTCTTCCACACGAAATTCCTGGAGTCCCTATCAGTGATGGAGGACAGTGGTTCAGCTTCTACCCACTTCATGAAGTAGTCTGTAGCAACTATCAGCCATCTCTTGTTCGCTGGAGCTCGGTGGAGAGGTCCCACAATGTCCAGCCCCCATTGAGCGAAGGGCCATGGACTGGAGAGGGGACTCAGGTCTTGCGCTGGCTGGTGAAGAGAATGGGAGAACTTCTGACATTTTTTGCATTTCCTGGCATATACCTGCGCATCCTTCTGCATGTATGGCCACCAGTAACCTTGGCTTATAGCTCGGTAGGCCAGCGATCGCCCTTCGATGTGACTTCCGCAGATTCCTTCGTGGATCTCATACAAAAAGTTATCCACCTTGCTTGGATGGACGCACTGGAGGTAGGGACCCGTGAAGGATTTTCTGTAGAGTTTGCCTCCAAGAGATAGCCAGAATCGAGCTGCCTTGACTCTGATTCGGTGGGCTTCATTCTTGTCCTCGGGGAGCTGGTCGTCCTTCAGGTAAGAGAGGATTGGATCCATCTAATTCGGGCCGAGATCGGCACACAGGACTTGCCGAGATGAGTGGAGCTCTAGGCTTGATCTTGGTATTGATCCAACCTCAATGGTCCTTTTCTTTCCTGCTTCGACAGCGGAGGCCAGGTTTGCAAGCACATCAGCGTGTGTGTTGGTATCTCTAGAGACTTGCCTGACCTCGACTGTCTGGAAGTGAGAGACCAGATTCTTTACGAGGGCTAAGTTGGCCGCCATCCTGTCGTCCCTGGCTTGGTAATCTCCAGCGAGCTGGCTAGTTACCGGTTGCGAATTGCTAAAGATCACCAATTGCTGGGCTCCGAGGAATCAGGCGCTATTCAGTCCTGCTATCAGAGCTTCATACTCCGCTTCATTGTTCGTCGCTTTGAAGTCCAAGGTGAAGGCTTGTTCTATGACCAGTCCCTCTGGCGATTGGAGTACTATGCCGTGCCAGCTCTCTTGGAGGTGGACGAGCCGTCGACAAAGACCTTCCATGCCGAGACAGGAACCTGTTCGACCTCGGTAACTTCATGTTTATGCCCTATGCCCCCCAATTCGGTGCCGGGCTGGGTCGAAGCCGAGCTGGGAGAGACAAGCTCTACAATGAAGTCTGCCAGAATTTGGGCTTTGATCGCAGTCCTGGGACGTTACTGGATGTCATACTGCCCCAGTTCGACTGCCTATTTTGAGATTCGCCCTGAAAAGTCAGCTTTCTTGAATATAGAACGGAGTGGATGCTCCGTGATAATCACAATAGTGTGGGATTGGAAATAATGGGAGAGCTTGCGGGAGGCGCTGACGAGTGCCAACGCAAGCTTCTCCAACAAAAGGTATCTGGTCTCAGCATCAAGCAGGATCTTGCTCGTATAGTAAATTGGTTTTTGGATTCCATCGTCCTCTCTGATGAGGACGGAGCTCACCGCATGGTCCGAGATTGAAAGATACAGATATAAAGTCTCCCCTTGAGTTGGGGTAGAGAGTAAGGGTGGTGAAGACAGATAAGTTTTGAGTGCTTCCAATGCTTGGTTGCACTCAGGGGTCCATTGAAACTTGAAATTCTTTTTCAGAAGTTGAAAGAAAGGCCGGCACTTATCTGATGATCTGCTGATGAAGTGATTGAGTGCTGCAGCCATGCCTGTAAGCTTCTAGACCTCCTTCATGGTAGATGGCTTTGGATGCCCAGGATCGCAGTAATCTGGTCCGGGTTGGCCTCTATTCCCCTTCGCGTTACCAGGCTTCCGAGGAACTTGCCAGAAGCTACGCCGAATGCGCACTTGGAAGCATTCAGTACTCACGGAGGACGCCGAAGACCTAGGCCAGATCTGCCAGATGGTCGCTGGACTGCTTGGACTTGACGACCATGTCGTCAATGTAGACTTCGACTGTCTTGCCGAGCTGAGCCCGGAACATCTTTGTCACGAGGCGCTGATAAGTTGCCCCCGCGTTCTTGAGTCCAAAGGGCATCACCTTGTAGCAGTAAGTGCCGCGGGGGGTTATGAATGCAGTTTTCTCCTCGTCTGGCTCATACATCGGAATTTGGTGGTAGCCTCTGTAGGCGTCGAGGAAGCTCATTCTATCATGGCCTGCAGTGGCGTCGATCATCTGATCAATCTTTGGAAGGGGGAAGCTGTCCTTGGGGCAAGCTCTGTTGAGATCTGTGAAGTCCACGCATACCCTCCACTTGCCAGTCTTCTTCTTCACTACCACTGTATTGGCCAGCCAGACCGGGTACTGGACTTCCCGGATTGTGCCTGCCTCTAGCAACTTGTCGACCTCTTCGACTACCGCTTCCGTCTGCTGCAGCCCTGTCCTGCGGCTCTTCTGCACCACGGGCTTGTGGTTGGGATCCACGTTCAGCCTGTGGCACATGACCTCGGGGTCGATCCCAGGCATTTCGCTCGAGGTCCAGGTGAAGACATCCATGTTCTGCGTCAGAAATCTTGAGAGCTCGGCTCTCTCCTCGTCGGGCAGCTGGGTACTGATCAGGAAAAATCTATCAGGGTCTGCCAGGTTGAGCCTGACTTCGGCTAGATCCTCAATACTCTTCTTGTTAGGATCCCGGCCGATCTCGTCCAGCCCTTTCTTGAACTCTGCCAAATTGACTCGCTCTGGCTCCTTCTCTCCAGGGACCATGGCCAGCATACACTGCCTGGCCAGCTGCTGATCTCCTTTGACTGTGACCACCTCCATCTTGCCTTCCTTGCCTTCAAGCACGAACTTCAGCTTCTGGTGGAGGGAGGAGGGAACTGCTTCCATCTTGTGGAGCCACATTCTGCCCATGATAACATTGTAGGGAGAAGGGGCGTCCACAACCAGAAAGTCAGCCATCACGGAGGCTCCGCCCACTTTGGTTTCCAGAGTGATTCTCCCCTTGGGGTAGACTGGTTTGGCGCTGAACCCTATTAGGGGTGCACGGACCTCCTTCAGATCATCTTCTGAGAGTCCCATCTTTTTGAAGCAGTCGTAGTAGAGGACCTCGGAGGAACTGCCGGAGTTGACGAGGATCCTCTTCACAGTGAAGTCTCTCAGCTTTATGGTCAGGAGCAGGGGATCATTATGGGGAAGCTGTATTCCCTTTAGGTCTTTGTCTGAAAATGAGATGGCTGGTCGGTCGCGCCGCGCTCTCTTGGATGCTGGCCTGAGCTCGGCTCTCATCACCTCTTTCCCGTGCGAGACTTGCCTAGCTTCGGCACGAGCCTGGGAGCTGCCTCGAGCTGAGGGAGAGGGAGCTGAGGGCGCCAGATGGATCACATTAATGATCTTCTCAGAGTCTTCACTCTCTGGATCCTTATTAGCGCTTTGACGAGCTCGGCTGCCGCTGCCGCTGCCGCTGCCGACATCTCCTGCCTTCACGAACTCCTCGAGGTGGCCTTCCTTGGCGAGCCTCTCCAGGTGATACTTCAAGGTCCTGTACTCCTCGGTCTTGTGCCCATTCTATTTGTGGAAGGCACAAAACTTGGTTTGGTCACGGGTGGAGGGATCACTCTGCATGGGCTGAGGCCACCTGAAGAACGGCCTAGTCTTGATCTTGTTCATGATCTGGTAGATCGGCTCCTTGAAGACGACGTTCACAGCCTGGTAGGCGTCGGAGGGGGGTCTGGTCCTCCTGCTGCCCCCAGACCCGGACGCTGCAGCTCTCGCCGAACAGGAGACCCAGGCTTGTTTCGGCTCTTCCTTCTTAAAGGGCTTCTTGCCCCTCTGCTGGGGCTGGCTGCTCCTTTCCTTGGGTCCCGGGCCTTCGTCCTCCCGGGCTCGGATCTCATCCTCCTCCCTGGCAACATAGCGCTTTATCCGGGACATCAAGGCCGGCATGGTGGTAGCGGGGTCTCCAACTAGATCTTTCCTTAGCTCGTTCCCGGGTAAAAGGGCATTCCGGAAGGCGAAAATCGCCACTTCCTCTCTGGTATCTTCAATTTGGCTGTAAATCACCCAGAATCGCTGGGCGAACTGGGTGAGGCTCTCGCCCTGCTTCATCTTGAGGGCGAGTATATCAGCATCAGTCTTGGGGACGACGTTGTAGCCCTGGAACTTCTTCAGGAAGGAGAGCTGGAGCTCTTTCCAACTCGAGATGGACTTCTCCGAGAGGGCGCAGTACCACTTTAGAGGGAGGTCGCTCAGACTGGAGGAGAAGATCTTGCAGTTGAGGTGGCCCTCGTTCCCCCAGATGGACATCTTCTGAGAGAAGTGCCGGAGGTGAGCGGCTGGGTCGGACAATCCGTCGTAAGGGACGAACCGTGGGACAGAGAACTTCTTGGTTAAGGGAGTTCTTTTGATATCCCGCGTGAAGGGAGAGGCTCCCAGATCGGTAGGGCCACAAATATCTTGCTTGTCCCGCATCTCCAAGTTATGCTGAAGAGCCAGCTTGATACGCTTGTCGAGCCACTCCTGCTTGTCATCTTTCTCTGGTGTCGGTGCCCTTGGCTTCCGCTTCGAATGGATTGAGCCCGAAACGGGATGTGCATGAGATGCAACTCTAACTGGCATTGAGCCCAAGTGGGAGATTGTTAGTTTTATGGACTCAATCCAGTAGATGATATAATAAATTGATTAAATTCTTTATTTATTCATATATTCATGCTTTCCTTTCATGAGATGAATGGTGATTTATTATATACTTGCACATAACCAATACGAATGACATGATGGTTCATGAGATGAACCGGGGTCCACAAGTATATTAGATGTAACACATGTGTATGGATGAGATCCACATACGGGAGACATGTGTGCCAAATCTTATACTTAAAATATATTCACAACCAGTGATGAGACTGGACATCTCATACTGACAAGGTTGCAGTACTTTGATCACTATGAGATAGTGTGACTTGTCTCGATCATCAGAATGGAAGATTCTGGATCATAGTGCTGGTACATTGGATGTATTGAAGGACCATGAGAAGCACCTTATAAACACTGTCTTTATTTTAAGGTCTGCTCTCATAATTCCCTAGCAATAGGCTCTCAATCCTGAGACATTAATGAACTCAAGTTTCTATCTATTCATTTGCTTTGAGTCACCAATGAGTGAGGCCAACTGTAGGTCAACACCTCGGTGATTTGGGTACGTGGTAGTAGAGCTGTGGGAACATTCAATAGTCAAGATGGAATCTATCTCTAATATCCCCTTGTGCCAATTAATGGATTTATCATTGGTAAGTGCGCACCCATTCCGATTAAGAGTTAATTGGAAAGGTACCTATTGATCATTATAATTAATTGGGGCTCAAGGATAATAAGATATGGATCAAGTTTGGAAGACAGGTCCAATTGATCCATGGATATTGATAGAGGGGTCTACTTGTGGTAATGTGGAAGTTTAGGGTCTTCTATGTAATATTCCTAAGACTGGAGTTCAATTGCATTTATATAGTGGAGTTATTTGCAATTAACTGTGGGCCCGGATTACACATGAGATGTGGGGTCGCGAGTCCCAGTTGGAGCCAGCTTTCTAAGGAATCCCTAGTGGTCCCCACGCTAGCCCAATTATTAGAAAGTATCTAATTCTAGTTGAACTCTAAAAGGAAAGTTACTATTTCTATTTGAAGTGAGACTTCTAATAGTGGTAATAGTAGACTTACTAATTTTAGTAGAAGTGAGACTTCTATTTTAATTAGAAAGGAATTGGAAAGTTACTAATCATATTTGAAGTGAGACTTCTAATTATGATATGGTAAGTTACTAATTAATGGATGTACGACTTCTATTGTAATTAGTAAAGAAGAGACAACTTGCAAAAGCTATAAATAGAGGAGAGGAGGCCTTGGACGTCATATGCATAAATCCACATTGGGATTCACGCCCAAGCCTCCCTAGTGCAATAGTTGCACATGCTCTTCCTTCTCTCCCTCTTCTAGTTCTCTTTCTAGTTCCTCCCTAGAGTTCCTAGTAGTTTTCTCTTGGAGATCCCACCATCTTCTTGAGAAAAGGAGAATCTGATACGGGTCATAGCGTGGAAGATCAAGAGGTCTTGGAGATCCCTATTTGATTAGTGAAAGCGTTTCATCATCAAAGAAAGACACAACTCCTCCATTAGAGCACAGCCGAGCTCCAAAGGTATAATCCACTTCCTTGCATGTTGTAGATTATTATGGATGCTTGTTAGTTGTTTTTTCTATCTTCTAGATAGATTGTATTTATTGATCATGATGACTGAGATTGAGGACATAGATCTTGGATTGGATTTCATAGCCTTATGGATAGTTGATCCCTGCGTCAAGTGGGTCAAAAGTTTTTGAAACCTATCCTAGAGGCCCACCCTATTTCCAACAATTGGTATCAGAGCCTTACCTCATCTCTTATCATGTTAGATCAGTAAGCTTGATCTAATCTTTACATGAGATGCGAAGAGGATAGATCAAGGGCTATGTATGGATCAGTTTTGATGGTTTTGCTTGGATAATTAGTAAGTCCATGTTTGGATAGTCACAAAAGGGTCTAACAATGATGGAATGATGGTAGGAAGCCATTGGAAATCTTCAGAAGAGTTTTGGAGATGGTTGGACACGAAATACAAAAACTCAACTTGCAGATTTCCGCTAGGCAGGTCGACCGAGCCCTCTGGCAGGTCGACCGAAGACACTGAGGCCGGTCGACCGAGCCCTCTGGCAGGTCGACCGAAGACACTGAGGCCGGTCGACCGAGCCCTCTGGCAGGTCGACCGAGCCCTCTGGCAGGTCGACCGAGCCCTCTGGCAGGACACCCCCGGACCCCCTCTGCGTAGGGGGCATGAATCATAGTAGTGGCAATATTTGGCATCCTGTCTTTCCATTATTGTTTGATAACCCGACTTTGTGAGTTGCTTTACTAGTATGAGATACTAACATGCAGGTTATCATGCCCTCTCCATATGGCCCACAAGTCTTTTACTTTCTTTTATGGTTGAATGTTTATTTTTGGCAAGTTGTAAAGGGCATCATGGTTTCCTTGTTTTCCCGGTTTAGGGCAAGGCATGGTGAAATTCCCTATGAGCTTTTTATTTCCATTAATAGATTACCATGTAAGTCTCATCGTAGAGACATAGGAATTTATGTAATTTTCTAAATTTGTAAATTCTGGCGATGTCCGAGACTAAGAAGGAAAGTGAAGTTGGACTCCTAATCAAAAGAGTTTGAAGATTGCCAAAGGAGTTTTGGAGTTTCCCAAAGTGTTTGAGGAATCCAAATTTTTGGAAAGTCTAGAAGTCCAAGAAGTCTATTCCGCATGAGCCATGTGGAGGAGAGGACTAGTTTCTAATTTTAGCGTTTTCTATTTATAGTTGAATGCTTTATTTAGAATGTTTCCAAATCTGATCCAAACATAGCAAGTTAATAATATTGGTCAAATCAAATTAATTTTTGGAAAGAGTTCTAATTAGTGTTGATGTCCCATGAGATGGACACATTGGTAACACTAATTTAAGAAACTGGATTTTCCTTAAAATAACTTGACTTGGAACCAATATTAAATCACATCATGAGATGATTTGATGATTCATATATTTATATATGTGGGCCCTAATACCTTAAAAGGAAATCCTCAATTTTAAAATATTAAGTGGGAGCGGGGCATTTAATCCCCATGGTTTTCCACCATAGGTCCATTGTAAGGAAAGTATTAGCCTCGCGCCACCAAGAGTGTGGCCGTTCCTTCGGAGGGCTTTTACTTGTCTGGTTACTAGATATGGATCTCCTATGGATAGTGTTGGTGAGACGGGGTGGGGGCTTACTCCCCTAGGAGGAGCTGCTCACAACGGTTATCATTCAATGCTAGTTGGTGGGTCACACTTAACTAAAATAATGATGTAGTATCCCCTAGGATTTGCCTCATGTATTTTAGAAACCAAAGATAATCGGGAGTCATACATTATTTGGTATGAGATACCTAGATGATAGTGAATGATTGGGGATCAAGGATAATTAGTCTTAATCTTAATTTTGACGACTTTGATCCGCACCAATCTATTGGGCATTTGCACTCCCCAAGGAGGCATGCTCTAAGGGATTGGGATTCCGATGTATTCTAAATTCAGTGCTTATGAGGATTCCCATATGAATTTGGTAGAATACTAAACCCTAATGTCATTTATATTCTTTCATTGAATGTATGGTTATGTGCTTTTATTTATACAGCATGAATTCAAATACTTTCAATCCACTTGCGACCATCCTCAACCAGAACAAGTTGATGGGATCCAATTATGTAGACTGGAAAAGGAACCTGGATATTATCTTGACATCTTCAAATTGCAAATATGTCCTTCTAATACCCCCCCTTCCTGAGCCTGAGCTTGATGCACCACAGATTGTGAAAAACTTTTACACCAAGTGGACCAAAAACAATGAGATAGCCAGATGTTTTATTCAGGCATCCATGTCTACTGTTTTGCAAGAACAACATCAATCCTATAAGTCAGCATACGATATTATATCGAACTTAGAGGAGATGTTTGCAGACCAGGTTAGGCCTGCTAGGCAGGCTGCTCTAAAAGTGCTGATGGAGACAAAGATGGCTGAGGGAACCCCAGTACAAAAACATTTGTTACAAATGAAGTTGGCATTGAATGAGTTAGATGTACTGGGGACTACGTTTGATACAAAAACGCAGATCCACATGATCATTCAATCACTACCAGACTCATTCAAACATTTCGAGATCAATTATAGTAAATTGGAAATGACCATAGCTGAGCTGTCTCGCCAGCTGGTAGTGTTTGAGGAAATCATGAAGAAAAGACCAACTGCCCTCATGACAGAAAAGTCATTTGCTAAGTCCAAACCGAAAGGTAAAGATCGGGATAGCAAGAAGAAATCAGTCATCAAAGGTCCTAAGGTGGAGTATGGTTCCACTAGTGGTATAGCCAAGGTCAAGGGTACGGGAGCAAAGGGAAAGTGTTTCCACTGTGGTATGACAGGACATTGGAGGAGGAATTGTCCACGATTTCTGTCAAAGGAAAAGACCTCAGGTATGATTGAGTCATTTATTTCTGAAGATAGTTTTTTCAACTAGTACTTCAGAATCTTGGTTTGTAGACTTCGGTGCAACTAATTACATCAGTAATATGTTGTAGGAGTTACAGGTAATCAGGAGGATTAATGACGGGGAAATCAGTGTTAACCTGAGATCGGAAGCCAAGGCAGAAGCAGTGTCAGTAGGAGTAGTAACTTAGTTATTTTCAGATATTAAGTTGATTTTGTCAGATACATTATATGTACCATTTTAAGACGGGATTTTAATTTCTAGTATGATGAATAAGAGTTATTCAGTTACTTTTGGTAATTAAATCGTCTTAAAGAGGAGCGGTACTCTTATATATTCTGACAAGGTAATCAATGGCTTTTATTTGTTAACTCCCACAATGTATGAGATACATGACGCTGATATTAATAATAGACCATCATTAAAGAGTTAGTCACCTTCATCTAATCCAACAAACTTTGGCACCTAAGAGGCTAGGTCATATAAACCTAAACAGGATTGACAGGCTAGTGAAAGATGGTATCTTGCCTTCATTGGTGGTAGAATCAATGCCTGTCTGCAAATCCTGTCTGGAAGGCAAAATGACCAAAAGACCCTTATTCATCTAAGGGCAGACGGGCCAAAGATTTATTGGAGTTAGTGTTTACTGATGTGTATGGACTCATAATATTAGAGTGAGAGATTGATATGAGTATTTTATCACTTTCACCGATGATTACTCGAGATATGGATACATATACCTTATGCACCGCAAGTTCAAGATTTTTTGAATAGTTCAAAGAGTTTCAAGCGAAAGCGGAAAAGCAATTAGGTAAAAGTATAAATACACTTCGATAAGATCGATAAGGCGAATATCTCTCCACTAATTTTATGGGATACTTATCAGATTTTGGGATTTGATCCCAGTAGTCTGCTCCTGGTTTGCCTCAACAAAACGGAGTAGAAGAAAGAAGGAACAAGACTCTTTTACATATGATCAAGTCTATGATTGAGTTTCTAGGATTACCTATATTTGGGATATGGAAATGGAAATATATATACTAAACCTCGTTCCATCTAAGTCTATACTTGAGACTCCCAGGGAGTTATGGACGGGGCGAAAGCCTAGTCTACAACGTTTTCAGGGTTGTCCGGCACACGTGCTGAAGAATAAAGACGGATTAGTTGGAATCGAAGTCGGAAGTATATATGTTTATATTCTATCCCAAAAGGAACTAAAGGTTGGTTGCTCTATAATCCCAGAGAGCAGAAAGTGCTTGGTAGCACCAATACGGTTTTCTGGAGGGAGATTATAAGATTAACTGGAAATCTTTAGAAATGGTTATCTTGGAAGAAATTGAAGAAAGAACAATTCCAAATCCAAGAATAACCAAACTTTGAGAAAATCCGCCCATACTTGACCCAGTAGTTACACCAGTGCCTTGTCGTAGTGGGAGTATTGTCAGGACCCTTGACAAGTTCTCGGTCTAGGGAAGGTCTTAAAAGACAATCCCGGTGTAACCGGAACAAGATCCCTGTAACTATGATAAAGCAGTTAATGACATAGTTTTGGGACGTTGGTTAGATGCTATGAAAGCTGAGGAGGAGTCTTTGTACTCTAATCAGGTCTGGATACTTGTGGGCTTGCCTGCCAATAGCAAACCTATTGGGTGCAAGTGAGTCTACAAAAGAAAATGAGAGCCAGATGGAAGAGTTCCATCCGGATACTCTTATCCATTGCGGTTCATCTCGGTGACGAGATTTGGCAAATGGATATCAAGACAGCATCTCACGATGGGAATCTTGAGGAAAACATCTATATGATGTAACTAGATGGTTCTATAGCTAATAACCAAGTGCGAAGAGTTTGCAGGCTGCATAAGTCCATTTATGGATTCATGCAGATATCCCGAAACAGGAACATCCGTATTGACTAAAGCAAATCAAGTCACTTGATTTTTATCAGAATCCGGATAAGTCATGTGTAAATGAAAAGTCAAGAACGCAGGGTAGTTTTTTCTGATATTATATGTCGACGACATCCTTCTCCTATGGAGTGACATAGGGATATCGTCAATAGTAAAAGTTTTGGTTGGCTAAGACTTTTGATAATAAAGGACTTTGGAAAAGCCAGGTACATCCTAGGAATCAATTTCCATTGAGACTGGAAAAATAGGATGATAGGCTTATCCCAATAATGTGTACATAGATAAGGTTCTGATACGGTAAGCTATGCTTTGTACTAGACCGGATATCTATCACGTATATAGGCCTAGTCAGCTAATACCAGTCTAGCACAGGTTTTTATCATTGACTGTTGTAAGATGTGTTCTCGAATACTTGAGAAGGACTAGAGATCACATGTTGAGTCATAGCAGTGATGAGTTAATACCAGTCGGTTACATAGATACTGACTTCTAGTCAGATCAGGATTCCAGGAAATCAACTTCTGAGTATGTGCTTATGTTGTAGCAGCTTGAGAAGTAGCTAAGGTAGCAGATTGACTCAAAAGATTCCTTATGGAACTTGGAGTGGTATTTTTGGCAGGACAGCCAATCACAGTTTACTGTGATGACAGCAGGGCAGTCATTAAGTCCAAATAACCCAAGAGCCAAAAAGTATGTACAGAGGAAATTATACATGGTCAGATAGATTATGCAGAGAGGTGATGTACGATCACCAAGATAGCCTCTGCAGACAATCTAGTAGATCCATTTACTGAGCCTTTGACTACCAAAGTCTTTGAGCTATTAGTAGACGGGATGTGCATGAGATGCAACTCTAACTGGCATTGAGCCCAAGTGGGAGATTGTTAGTTTTATGGACTCAATCCAGTAGATGATATAATAAATTGATTAAATTCTTTATTTATTCATATATTCATGCTTTCCTTTCATGAGATGAATGGTGATTTATTATATACTTGCACATAACCAATACGAATGACATGATGGTTCATGAGATGAACCGGGGTCCACAAGTATATTAGATGTAACACATGTGTATGGATGAGATCCACATACGGGAGACATGTGTGCCAAATCTTATACTTAAAATATATTCACAACCAGTGATGAGACTGGACATCTCATACTGACAAGGTTGCAGTACTTTGATCACTATGAGATAGTGTGACTTGTCTCGATCATCAGAATGGAAGATTCTGGATCATAGTGCTGGTACATTGGATGTATTGAAGGACCATGAGAAGCACCTTATAAACACTGTCTTTATTTTAAGGTCTGCTCTCATAATTCCCTAGCAATAGGCTCTCAATCCTGAGACATTAATGAACTCAAGTTTCTATCTATTCATTTGCTTTGAGTCACCAATGAGTGAGGCCAACTGTAGGTCAACACCTCGGTGATTTGGGTACGTGGTAGTAGAGCTGTGGGAACATTCAATAGTCAAGATGGAATCTATCTCTAATATCCCCTTGTGCCAATTAATGGATTTATCATTGGTAAGTGCGCACCCATTCCGATTAAGAGTTAATTGGAAAGGTACCTATTGATCATTATAATTAATTGGGGCTCAAGGATAATAAGATATGGATCAAGTTTGGAAGACAGGTCCAATTGATCCATGGATATTGATAGAGGGGTCTACTTGTGGTAATGTGGAAGTTTAGGGTCTTCTATGTAATATTCCTAAGACTGGAGTTCAATTGCATTTATATAGTGGAGTTATTTGCAATTAACTGTGGGCCCGGATTACACATGAGATGTGGGGTCGCGAGTCCCAGTTGGAGCCAGCTTTCTAAGGAATCCCTAGTGGTCCCCATGCTAGCCCAATTATTAGAAAGTATCTAATTCTAGTTGAACTCTAAAAGGAAAGTTACTATTTCTATTTGAAGTGAGACTTCTAATAGTGGTAATAGTAGACTTACTAATTTTAGTAGAAGTGAGACTTCTATTTTAATTAGAAAGGAATTGGAAAGTTACTAATCATATTTGAAGTGAGACTTCTAATTATGATATGGTAAGTTACTAATTAATGGATGTAAGACTTCTATTGTAATTAGTAAAGAAGAGACAACTTGCAAAAGCTATAAATAGAGGAGAGGAGTCCTTGGACGTCATATGCATAAATCCACATTGGGATTCACGCCCAAGCCTCCCTAGTGCAATAGTTGCACATGCTCTTCCTTCTCTCCCTCTTCTAGTTCTCTTTCTAGTTCCTCCCTAGAGTTCCTAGTAGTTTTCTCTTGGAGATCCCACCATCTTCTTGAGAAAAGGAGAATCTGATACGGGTCATAGCGTGGAAGATCAAGAGGTCTTGGAGATCCCTATTTGATTAGTGAAAGCGTTTCATCATCAAAGAAAGACACAACTCCTCCATTAGAGCACAGCCGAGCTCCAAAGGTATAATCCACTTCCTTGCATGTTGTAGATTATTATGGATGCTTGTTAGTTGCTGTTTCTATCTTCTAGATAGATTGTATTTACTGATCATGATGACTGAGATTGAGGACATAGATCTTGGATTGGATTTCATAGCCTTGTGGATAGTTGATCCCTGCGTCAAGTGGGTCAAAAGTTTTTGAAACCTATCCTAGAGGCCCACCCTATTTCCAACACAAGGCTCTCCGATGCCAAAGTCAGTGAGTGAACTGGAACAATGGAAGGAGAGGAAGAAGATGTTAGTTTTATGGACTCAATCCAGTAGATGATATAATAAATTGATTAATTTCTTTATTTATCAGTATATTCATGCTTTCCTTTCATGAGATGAATGGTAATTTATTATATACTTGCATATAACCAATACGAATGACATGATGGTTCATGAGATGAACCGGGGTCCACAAGTATATTAGATGTAACACATGTGTATGGATGAGATCCACATACGGGAGACATGTGTGACGAATCTTATACTTAAATATCTTCACAACCAGTGATGAGACTGGACATCTCATACTGACAAGGTTGCAGCACTTTGATCACTATGAGATAGTGTGATTTGTCTCGATCATCAGAATGGAAGATTCTGGATCATTGTGTTGGTACATTGGATGTATTGAAGGACCATGAGAAGCACCTTATAAACACTGTCTTTATTTTAAGGTCTGCTCTCATAATTCCCTAGCAATAGGCTCTCAGTCCTGAGACATTAATGAACTCAAGTTTCTATCTATTCATTTGCTTTGAGTCACCAATGAGTGAGGCCAACTGTAGGTCAACACCTCGGTGATTTGGGTACATGGTAGTAGAGCTGTGGGAACATTCAATAGTCAAGAAGGAATCTATCTCTAATATCCCCTTCTGCCAATTAATGGATTTATCATTGGTAAGTGCGCACCCATTCCGATTAAGAGTTAATTGGAAAGGTACCTATGATCATTATAATTAATTGGGGCTCAAGGATAATAAGATATGGATCAAGTTTGGAAGACAGGTCCAATTGATCCATGGATATTGATAGAGGGGTCTACTTGTGGTAATGTGGAAGTTTAGGGTCTTCTATGTAATATTCCTAAGACTGGAGTTCAATTGCATTTATATAGTGGAGTTATTTGCAATTAACTGTGGGCCCGGATTACACATGAGATGTGGGGTCGCGAGTCCCAGTTGGAGCCAGCTTTCTAAGGAATCCCTAGTGGTCCCCACGCTAGCCCAATTATTAGAAAGTATCTAATTCTAGTTGAACTCTAAAAGGAAAGTTACTATTTCTAGTAGAAGTGAGACTTCTAATAGTGGTAATAGTAGACTTACTAATTTTAGTAGAAGTGAGACTTCTATTTTAATTAGAAAGGAATTGGAAAGTTACTAATCATATTTGAAGTGAGACTTCTAATTATGATATGGTAAGTTATTAATTAATGGAAGTAAGACTTCTATTTTAATTAAGAAGAGATAGTTACTAATTTTTGGAAGTAAGACTTCTAATGGAAATTAGTAAGTTGGGCTTGCAAAAGCTATAAATAAGAGGAGAAGAGGCCTTGGACGTCCTATGCATAAATCCACATTGGGATTCACGCCCAAGCCTCCCTAGTGCAATAGTTGCACATGCTCTTCCTCCTCTCCCTCTTCTAGTTCTCTTTCTAGTTCCTCCCTAGAGTTCCTAGTAGTTTTCTCTTGGAGATCCCACCATCTTCTTGAGAAAAGGAGAATCTAATACGGGTCATAGCGTGGAAGATCAAGAGGTCTTAAGAGATCCCTATTTGATTAGTGAAAGCGTTTCATCATCAAAGAAAGACGCAACTCCTCCATTAGAGCACAACTGAGCTCCAAAGGTATAATCTACTTCCTTGCATGTTGTAGATTTATTTGTAGCTTATATGTTGCTGGTTCTATCTTCTAGATAGATTGTATTTACTGATCATGATGGCTGAGATTGAGGACATAGATCTTGGATTGGGTTTTATAGCCTTATGGATAGTTGATCCCTGCGTCAAGTGGGTCAAAAGTTTTTGAAACCTATCCTAGAGGCCCACCCTATTTCCAACAGAAGAGAGGCAGAGTAACGGCTCTTTGGGTTGAATTGTGCGTACCTTGCTTGTGGTATGAAGCTCTATTTATAGAGGCTTGGGTCGTATCTTTGGAGGATATCTTGGTGTGGGTCCCATGATTCGACTGAAGTCATGATCAGCCCACAAAGTAATAAATGCGGTCCATTCCAGCCCACTTTGCATTTAATGCCAGTCGGATCAGCCCACATTGCATTAATTGCGCGTCATGTTGGGCTAGATCGTGTTGGACGTCTTTGGCGGTAGTGGTACCATCGGATCCGCCCTCAGGCCTTGCCCTGATGTGGCTTCAGCGGCTGGATGCCGCCCTGTCAGTGATTTGGCGAAGATTGTGAACGGCTGGATGTTGCATCTGTCTCACTAGCTCGTGCCCCTACTCCTCCACGTGCCTGATGACGTGGGGGATGAGGGGCACGAGTGGAGGCTTTTTCTTACTTCGGCTTTCGTCCCGGCTCCTTCAGCCGAGGTGGAGCTTTCAGCCGAGGTGGGCACATGGGGTAGCCGAGCTCGGCGCTAGCGGCCCGGACCTGCTTGACTTCGGCCGGGGCCCCTCGCCTAATAGCCGAGGTGAGTCCGGTGCCACGTGGGTGGCACGCGGACGGCACGTGAGAATGCTTAGTCTCATCTGATGGCTGTGATTAGCGTAATCCTGGAGTTCTGGAAATCTCCCCACACAATTGCCCCCTAGCTTTTGACCTCTTAAGCGTCCTAGCCTTTAGTGGTTGAAAGCTAGAAAATCCGTCTGGGGATGCGGCGATCATTGCCCGGTGTCGTTTCAACTTTTCTGAAGCAATAAATGCTCTGCCCTGTCTGTCCTGGGAAGTGAGTCGACGGCTACACGCGTAGCCTCTTCACTGATTGCGTTGTCCCATTGATGGGACGGGCACGGGCATCGAAGTCCGTCTTTTCGAATTCGAAAGCGGTATTCAATCGAGGGTTCCCTTTCCATAAATAGGGTCATCTTCTTCCTTTCTTGTTTCTGATTTATTTTCGCCCTTGCCTTTCACCTTTGATTTCTGCTCTGCTGCTCGAGATCTCTCTAGCGAGGACGACCGTAGGACGTGCCCGGATCTGTTCTTGATTCGCCCCTTTGTCTCTGTAAGTTGCTTCGCGCCTCTGTCTGGTTTTTCTTGGGGTTTCGCGACTTCTAGGGTTTAACTTCGCTGTCACCCTTTTTAGACATGGGCACCCCTAGGTTTGAGTTAGATACCGATGAGGGCATAGCCAGGTTTAGGGCCGCTTTCAACATTCCGGAGGGAGTCCTCCTCAAGCCGGCGGACTCCGTCGATTATGCCACGCTTCGCTGGTCCTGCGGCTGGATGCCGTTCCCTCTGATCTCCGTGATCGAGGGCGGGGTCAGATTCCCTCTGCACCCCTTGCTTAGGGCTTGCTTTAGTGCCTGGTCTATTACCCCGTGCCAGCTGATGCCCAATGGCTATAAGGTCATCATGGGCACAGCGAAGCTGAATGAGATTTTGGGGACCAACTTGGGTGTCCATGATATCGAGGATACCTACGATATCTGCAAGGCTGGGGAAGGAAAATACTATCTCCGGGTGAAGCCGCAGTGAAGAGGCTTCGTCCTGGCCTTGGAGGATTCGAGTAAGAATGCCGAGGAAACTTTCTTCTGTGTGTCGGGTGACTGGGAGTTCGGCGCTGGCGAGAGCAGGAGGTTGATGGTCCCTCGTCGCCCCGGGACTGTCCCAAGTAAACACCGCTTCTTTTCTCTTACTTGCTTTGCTTTATCTCGATGATGCCGAGCTGACACTCTTATTGTCTGTTGTGCAGAGGCAGGCGCGAGGCGATGCCGAGCTGCGAGTGAAGGCTGGAGGAGGAACGTCGACGACATCAATAAGGTAGAAAGATACAAGGGGCACGAGACCAGGTCGGCTTGGAAGCTGCTCGGGTATACGTCGAGGTACCGTGGCCACTATAGGAGAACCGGAGTAGCCGAGGAGGACGAGGCGCATCCTGATCGTCCTACCGTCTCCGTCGCCGTGCCTGCCGGGATCCCTTTGACCGATCCTACTACGAGCCGAGCTGCGTCTGGCACCAAGGCGTCCACCTCTAGTTCAGAGTTACCGAACCTGACGCAGATAGTGGACGCTTATTCGTCCGATCGGGAATAAGGTATGGAGGGAAGGTCAAGGGCGCCAGTTGTTAAGGATCTGGCGGCCAAGTTCAGGCATAGGTCTTCCTCTTCTGCGATGCCATCATCTGCCAGTACCCACGCAGCTTCGGGCTCGGGGGCGATGGCGCCACTTCTGCTCCTGCCCCTGCTCCGAGCGAGGGAGTGCGGCAACGCTCGTCGGATCGCCCGAGGGAGGGGTCCCCGCCCAAGAAGAAGTCCAAGGCGGGGGAAAAGGACTCGGGGGCTGAACAGCCTCCGAAGGGTAAAACTCCTGTGCGGGCCCCCGGAGTCAAGGCTCCAGCTGAGAAGAATGCGCCGGCCAGCAAGTCGACCGGCGGGGCGGCCCGCGAGCTCACCATCTCGGTAGGGCAAGGGTCCGGATCGGCTTCCGGACCTCGAACTGCCCCAGCGCCGTGGAGACCGAGGATGGAGACGCAACCCGGTAAGCCTTTGAACGTCGAGGACCGGCTGATGGGGAACGCCGACGTCATCGGAGCTCTCGCCAAAGCCTGCGCTCTGCCGCGAGACATGGAAATGCACGAGAAGTTCGATAACGAAAGCCTGATGGTCTCGGCGATCCAGGCTAACCTTCTGGTAAGTGTTTTCAGCGCTCTTCTTCAAGTGGTTTAGCTCGACTGCTCCTGTCTGATCTACTTTTTCCCTTTACAGAATGTGCAAAGGCTCCTGGCCGTGGTGGGGAGGAGTGACAGGAACGCCGCGAGGGTCACTCAGCTGGAGTCTGAGAGGGAAAGGCTGAGGAAGGAGCTAGAAGAGCTGAGGAAGGGAATGGAAGGGCTGAAGAAGGCCAGTGCTGAAGAGACTGCTCGGTTGGCGTCGGCTCTGGCTGAGGTTGCCGAACTCACGTCGAAAGCTAGTCAGCTGAAAGGCGAGGTCCGGGCGAAGAACAAGAGGACCGCCGAGCTGGAGTCGGAGCTGGCCAGATCAAGGTCTGAATCGGCGGCCGAGGGGACGAGGTTGCGCGGGGAAGTGCTGGCCGGGCGCGCTGAAATAGAGAAGTTGAAGACGGTGAACACCGAGCTGGAAAAGGAGAAGGTCTCTCTTCTGTCCGAGGCCCAATCCGCTTTCCAGAATGGGGTGGACCATGCCACAGAGCTGTATGAGAAGTAGGTGGAGGAGATCACCTCCATTCTGTTCGAGGAAGGATGCTTGGCCGCCCTGAGGCGTACAGGGGTTCTTGAAGACCACCCTGTCTATCGGGACTTGCCGAAGTATTCGGACCCGGCTCCTGAGACGAGCCCCACTCCTTTGGCCGAAAGCGCCCCAGTCGAGGCCCCTGCAGTCGTTCCCGCTCCGGATGCCGCTCCAGCTGCCCCGACCCCGAGCGACGCCCCGGTTGCCAGCGATGCTTCGGCCGCGCCTCAAGGCGAGGCCTCTTCTGACCCGCTTCGGGTGAGGTACCGGTCAAAGCCTCTTCTTCCGGCGACACTCCAAGCAAGGTTACGGTCGCGGCCGACGCTGCTGGTCCATCAGACATGGTGATAGACCTGGTGGAGTCGCCGAAGCCGCAATAGCCTTACCTTTCTTTTCTTGTAAATAGCTTTCGGGCCTGTAGTACTCTTTGCTTTTAATGAAAAATGGGGGCTTCTTTACTTGTGCATTTTCTCTGCATTTTTCTCTCTTTCGTTTCTGGGTGTGATATTGAATGCCTTTAATGTGATGCGTGACCCTAGAGAGAGAGTCGAACGGTCTTCATAGCTATCTGTGCCGATTCTCCGTATTTCGGAAACCATAAATAGCAGTAAGCATGGTGATACGGTCGATGAGGGAAACGGGTGAACGTCTCCACGTGGCGCCATAGGGATCGCTGGTCAACAGACAGGAAGACGTGCGTCCCTTGTAACGCGTGCGAGACTTCGCCCCATAACTTCCTTCGGAGACTGAGCCCTTCTTCTTCCTATAAGTAGAGGTGGTAGGCTCGCCATGGGAGAGGAAAAGAAAAGGAATTAGGATAGCTTAATTCACATAGATGTAGGAGCCATGTTCAGCAGACCTTCGGAAACATTCGATCCGGGGGGAACCCCTGTGCCTGAGGATGGCTCTCTCCGAGGGGGGAGGCCCATCGTGGTCTGCGCACTCTCTGAAGGAATTCCCTGTGGACCATGCGCTCTCTGAACGCGGGTTCATGGCCAACCGTCCCTGGTCCGGTTGCAGGGGAGTCTTCTGCAACTGTGGGATGGTGGCGCCCTCTGCGTCTGGCGGTCCTGCAGGGTCCTGGGTGACAACGCGCTCCCTGCGAGCCCCCTGCGGTATATCAGGACCGCGGAGCTGAGGGTGGGATTGAGGCCCCGCTGGACCTGGGGGCTCTTCAAATTTTGGTCTCACTGACCGGAGGGTGTTGAAGAGCTCAGCGAGGTCCAGGGCCTCCGAACTGGAGGGGCTCTGCAACGCTTTGGTCTGACCAACCAAAGCGTATTGTAGAGCTCGCTGAAATTCAGGATCCCTCAGAACCTCCAGGCAACGAACCGGAGTCTTCGAGCCTGCAGCCTGAAGAGTCGGTGAAGATCAGAGCCTCCCAGTCTTTGTTTCTTTTTCTATTTTTAGAGGACTGCGAGCCTCCTTTCTGTATTTTGCTTTCTTTTCTGTAACCCTTGTAATGAAGTAATTACAATGAATAAAAAGGAAGAGTTTTGTGATCACTCAATCTGTGTGCAGTGCTTTTGTATTCTTTTTACTTTCTTCGCACTGTTGTGTAACACTTGTATTTCTGTGCTGCTTTTTTGCACTTCAGTGCTTGCACTGCTCTTTCTTTCTTAAAAACTGACCTTGGCCGAAATGGCTAGCATTGGCCGAGACGAACTGCCTTGCGCCGAAGTGGATCCAGAATCCCGCTGGTCTCGGCTGTGTGAGCATGCGCCGAAGTGGATCCAGAATCCCGCTGGTCTCGGCTGTGTGAGCATGAGTTCGGCAACGGTCTTTGAGGGGTGTATAAACCCGGACTTTAGGAAACGACTGAGTGTTCAAACTCGAAGCCTTTTCCAGGGCGGTAGACCCAAGGCTTTAGGAAATGACTGAGTGTATGAACTCGAAGCCTTTTCCAGGGCGGTAGACCCGGAGCTTTAGGAAACGACTGAGTGTATGAACTCGAAGCCTTTTCTAGGGCGGTAGACCCGGAGCTTTAGGAAACGACTGAGTGTATGAACTCGAAGCCTTTTCCAGGGCGGTAGACCTGGGGCTTTAGGAAACGACTTAGTGTATGAACTCGAAGCCTTTTCCAGGGCGGTAGACCCGGAGCTTTAGGAAACGACTGAGTGTATGAACTTGAAGCCTTGTCCAAGGCGGTGGACCCGGGGCTTTAGGAAACGACTGAGCATCCGAGCTCGAAGCCTTTTCCAGGGCGGTAGACCCAGAGCTGCCGGAGTCAATCAAAAAGAGATGACAGATTGATGACAGGGCGAAAGCTGCTTTCATTGATTCTGAGATTCATTACATCTTTAGAAATAGAACTTCTTTAAGTGGGATGCATTCCACGGCCTCGGCAGTGGCTTGCCCTCTAAGTCCTCGAGCTTGTAGGCTGATCTTCCTGCCAGTGAGACTACCCTGAACGGGCCATGCCAGTTCGGGGCCAGCTTCCCTTCGTTTGGTTCTTTGTCGGCTGGCAGGGTCTTTTTTAGCACCAGCTCTCCCACGGAGAAACTTCTTTCTCTGACATTTTGATTGTATGCCCTGGCCAGCCGCTGCTGATAGTCGGTCAGTCGCAGGGCTGCTGCTTCTCGGCGCTCGTCTGCCAGCTCCAGCTCCATTGCCAGGTTCGTCTCATTTCGGCCTTGGTCGACCAGCTCTGTCCTCAGGGTGGGAAGGCCGATTTCTAAAGGAATGACCGCCTCCATCCCGTAGGCCAGAGAGAAAGGTGTCGCCGAGGTGGACCTCCTTGGAGTTGTTCTGTATGCCCATAGCACGCTCGGAAGCTCTTCTACCCATCTTCCCTTTACCTTGTCCAGTCGCTTCTTCAGGCCGTCCAGGATCACTTTGTTAGAGATTTCGGCCTGGCCATTACTCCATGGATATGCCGGAGTGGAGTAATGGTTTCTGATACCGTGTTCTTGGCAGAAGTCTTTGAAGGACTTGGAGTCGAACTGGGTCCCGTTGTCCGAAATCAGGGTCCTGGGGATGCCGAACCTAGTTAGGATGTTTTTCCAAACGAAGTTCCTGGAGTCCCTGTCCGTGATGGAGGACAGCGGTTCAGCTTCTATCCATTTTGTGAAGTAGTCTGTAGCGACTATCAGCCATCTCTTGTTCCCTGGAGCTCGGTGGAGAGGCCCCACAATGTCCAGGTCCCATTGAGCGAAGGGCCATGGACTAGAGAGGGGACTCAGATCTTGCGCTGGCTGATGGAGAGAGTGGGAGAACTTCTGGCACTTCTCGCATTTCCTGGCGTACACCTGCACGTCCTTCTGCATGTAGGGCCACCAGTAACCCTGGCTTATTGCTCTGTAGGCCAGTGATCGACCTCCTATGTGACTGTCGCAGATTCCTTCGTGGATCTTATACAGGAAGTCGTCCACCTTGCTCGGGTGGACGCATTGGAGGTATGGACCTGTGAAGGATTTCCTGTAGAGTTTGCCTTCGGGAGAGAGCCAGAATCGAGCTACCTTGAGTCTGATTCGGTGGGCTTCAGTCTTGTCCTCGGGGAGCTGGTCGTCCTTCAAGTAGGCGACGATTGGATCCATCCAGCTCGGGCTGAGATCAGCACAGAGAACTAGTCGAGGTAAGTGGAGCTCTAGGCTTGATCTTGATATCGACCCGACCTCGACAGTCCTTTTCTTCCCTGCTTCGACGGCGGAGGCCAGGTTTGCAAGCGCATCTGCGTGCGTGTTGGTGTCTCGGGATACCCGTCTGACTTCGGCTTTTTGAAAATGAGACAGCAGTTTTTTCGCAAAGGCTAAGTAGGCCGCCATCCTGTCGTCCCTGGCCTGGTAATCTCCAGCGAGCTGGCTGGTTACCAGTTGAGAATCGCTGAAGATCACCAGGTGCTGGGCTCCGAGGATTTGGGCGCTGTTCAACCCTGCTATCAGTGCTTCATACTCTGCCTCATTGTTCGTTGCTTTGAAGTCCAGGGTGAAAGCCTGCTCTATGACTAGACCCTCTGGCGATTGGAGGACTATGCCGGCGCCAGCTCTCTTGGAGGTGGAGGATCCGTCGACAAAGATCTTCCATGCCAAGGCGGGAGACTGTTCGCCCTCGGTCACTTCTGGCTCGTGCCCTGTGCCCCCCAGTGCTGTGCCGAGCTGGGTCGGAGCCGGGTTGGGCGAGACAAATTCGACGATGAAGTCTGCTAGAGTCTGGGCTTTGATCGCAGTTCGGGGACGGTACTGTATATCATATTGCCCCAGTTCGACTGCCCACTTTGATATTCGCCCTGAAAAGTCAGCCTTTTTGAATATTGAACGGAGTGGATGCTCCGTGATTACTACAATGGTGTGGGATTGGAAATAATGGGAGAGCTTGCGGGAGGCACTGGCGAGGGCCAACGCGAGCTTCTCTAATAGAAGGTACCTGGTCTCGGCATCGAGCATGGTCTTGCTCGTGTAATAAATTGGTTTTTGAACTCCCTCGTCCTCCCTGATGAGGACGGAGCTTACTGCGTGATCCGAGACCGCGAGATATAAATACAAAACCTCCCCCCGAGTTGGGGTGGAGAGTAAGGGTGGTGACATCAAATAGGTTTTGAGCGCGGCCAACGCCTGGTCACACTCAGGAATCCACTGGAATTTTAAAATTTTCTTTAGAGGCTGAAAGAAAGGCCTGCACTTATCTGATGACCGGCTAATGAAGCGATTGAGTGCTGCAGCCATTCCTGTGAGCTTCTGGACTTCTTTAAGAAGGAGAGCTGGAGCTCCTTCCAACTCGAAATCGACTTCTCTGGGAGGGCACAGAACCACTTCAGAGGGAGGTCACCCAAACTGGAGGAGAAGATCTTGCAGTTGAGGTGGCCCTCGTTTCCCTAGATGGACATCTTCTGGGAGAAGTGACGGAGGTGAGTGGATGGATCGGACAGTCCGTCGTAGGGGACGAACCGCGGGACAGAGAACTTTTTGGGCAAGGGGGTGCGCTCGATGTCTCTCGTGAAGGGTGAGGCCCCCAGATCAGTATGGCCACAGATTTACTTCTGGTCCCACACATCCAGGTTGCGCTGAAGAGCCAACCTGACGCGTTTGTCGAATCGCTCCTGCTCGTCATCCTTTTCTGGTGTCCGCGCTCTTGGCTTTCGCTTGGAGTGGTTCGGGCTGCGATGGCTATGGGTTCGGCCATCGCGACTATGATGACTTCGGCTGTTGCTTGAGCCTTCGTCATGGATCTGGCCTCGCTTGTGGTCCAGATGGTTTCTCAGATCCTCACGAGGAGGCTGGGCTGCCTTGCTCGGGGCGTCCCTCCTCTGTCCCTAAGGATTAGAGACATGCCTCAACGAGGCAGTTTGCGCTGCTCTCAGTTGCTGCTGGAGCTCGCGGATTAACCGCTCCTGCTTCTGGAGGAGAGCATTTTGAGCTGCGACGTCTCCTCCGGCGGCAGGAGGTTGAACTCGACGCGTCTCTTCCACGGCAACGGCTTTATCTTTGCGAGGACGCACATGCCGACGCTCGTCGCGTCGGGGTGGCGTGACCTCGTCTGCTGAGAGCGAGGCCTCGAGTCCCTCTTGGAGGGGGACCTCGACATAGAGCTGCGAGCCTAAGCGGCCCTCGCCTGCAGATGTGCCATGCACCATTCGGGACCGCCCCTGAGGAGGGACGTCCGTCGACGGTGCTGGCTGCTCGAGCGCTGCTCTCGAAGATTCTCCGCCCTTCCTAGCTTTCGGAGGCATGATTTCTAGGAGATTGAAGAGGTTGGGAAGGTTGGGATATTACTTTCCCACAGACGGCGCCAATTGTAGGTGCAGAAAATAATGACCCACAATAACTGGGGTGCCTTAGAGGACTTATCCATGGTGATGGAGATTAGGTACCATCCGAAAGCCTGAAAGAGAAGAGCAAACGGTCAGAGGACCCTGGCCTGGGCGGCACAAGGCTCTCTGATGCCAAAGTCAGTGAGTGAACTGGAGCAATGGAAGGAGAGGAAGAAGAGAGGTAGAGTAACGGCTCTTTGGGTTGAATTGTGCGTACCTTGCTTGTGGTATGAAGCTCTATTTATAGAGGCTTGGGTCGTATCTTTGGAGGATATCTTGGTGTGGGTCCCATGATTCGACTGGGAAGTCATGATCAGCCCACAAAGTAATAAATGCGGTCCATTCCAGCCCACTTTGCATTTAATGCCAGTCGGATCAGCCCACATCGCATTAATTGCGCGTCATGTTGGGCCAGATCGTGTTGGAGGGGTACCATCGGATCCGCCCTCGGGCCTTGCCCTGATGTGGCTTCAGCCGCTGGATGCCGCCCTGTCAGTGATTTGGCGAAGATTGTGAACGGCTGGATGTCGCATCTGTCTCACTAGCTCGTGCCCCTACTCCTCCACGTGCCTGATGACGTGGGGGATGAGGGGCACGAGTGGAGGCTCTTTCTTGCTTCGGCTTTCGTCCCGGCTCCTTCAGCCGAGGTGGAGCTTTCAGCCGAGGCGGGCACATGGGGTAGCCGAGCTCGGCGCTAGCGGCCCGGACCTGCTTGACTTCGGCCGGGGCCCCTGGCCTAATAGCCGAGGTGAGTCCGGTGCCACGTGGGTGGCACGCGGACGGCACGTGAGAATGCTTAGTCTCATCTGATGGCTGTGATTAGCGTAATCCTGGAGTTCTGGAAATCTCCCCACACAACCTTTATTTCATTAATGCCATAATTTAGCATGAGATTACATTCCTTCCAACAAGCACTAAAAATTTGAATTTTTAACAAAATTATAGAAAAAGCAAAAGGAGAAAAGACTATCAAAATACCTATTTTTGCAAATCAATTAGAAGTTCAGTTGAAAGAGGATAGGAGAAGTAAGTTAGAAAGGTAATAGGAGAATAAGGAGAAAACGAGTTGTTGAAAAAAATAGAAAAAAATAAGAAGAAAAGTGGTAATTTACATGAGCACTGCATGTTAAAAGTTAAGTGGATGGGAGTTGATAATTGAGGAATTATAAACAAGGGATAACTAACAAGAGAATGAAATTGAATAAAATGTGGGAATAGAGGTAAAGTGGTTTGAGATAGTGGGAATAACTGTTATTCAAAAGTATGAAGTTATGGTCAAAATCTAATCCAAAAACCCTTCTCTTTAATATATTATAATAGTTATAGCCAAAACAAACATACCATCAAATTTGGCGAAACAATTCTCATATTCTCCTTGAGAAAAGGAAATGCATCTTGCCGTTTGGAGAAAAGTGAATGTGTCTAACAAGCTGTTAGGTGAGAAAAGTGAATGTGTCTAACAAGCTGTTAGGTGGCTATTGCCTGCTCCCTAATGTGAAGCGCTCCTCTGTTGCTCGTGCATGCATAAAACAACTCCGGAAAGGATAGGGCAAATTATTAACAGGCACACTAAGGGATGGATATGATTTGCATGCACAATCATGTTATAACATTTCTTTAACCAAGTTATCAACTTCTGAATTGTGGTCTGAAAAATATGGTATACTAAACTCTAGATAACTGGTGGGTCTCCCTCTCAAAACGAACCATATTTTAGAGCTTGAAATTTAAAATCTTGGAAATGATCTGACCTTGAATCTCTCTAGATTTTATATGCAAGGTTTTAAAACTTGGACTCGGGGAGATAAGGCTCCCCCTCAGTTGACTCGACTAGGCTGAATCGGGCCGAGTCATACACTAGATCCCCAAGAATCCCTAGAATTAATGAGAAATGATCAAAAGAGATTTCTTAAAATTGAATATGGTGCCCTATAAATCGAGAATTTAAAATACAAGCGTTTTAAATGAAGAAGAACGACCGTCAACAATAATAGGTGGTTGTATTTGTTTGTTTTTTCGAGTTGTGAATGAGCAGCAGCAACTATAGTTTGTCAAAGCTAAGGGCCTGTTATGACTAGAATTTGGGAGGTTGGGATTTTTTGGATATGATGTGACATCTTGTCCCCTGACATTTGAAATGTTGTGTTTCTTTTATCAGAGTTTCAAATTCCAACCACCCAAAAGACCTTCTGGAGTTCTTGGAATTTCACTCTCTATACCATTTGTTGGGATTTCAAATCCTCCATCAAAAAGAGAAATTTGGAATTCCACCTAAGGGGACAACTTTTGGAGAATTTGAAATTCTCCCAGACATGAATTCTTGGAATTCTGATAAAAAAAGGGGCCCAGTCTTTCATAAAAAGTGGTCATTATCTTTCAGAATAAATTCATAAGGACCTCCAAAAACCTTTTACATCTTTTCGCTCCATGACAATGGGAAAAAAATTAGTTTTGGCCCTTGTTTCATTGGATTGGTTGGGGGGCCAATTCCAAATGGTAGGTGCCATGAGAGTTCAAGTTGGCTCAGTCAACTTTCAAAATTACGATTTTATAAGCATAAAAAATAAAATAAAATAAAAAATTTCTACATATCGAAAATTTTCTTCTTTTCCACCTATCGGATACATTTTAGAGTATCCAACTCTATGCAATCGTTGTTATAATTTATCCTGACCACATGATTATCTTTTGGGGTTTCTAGCACTCTTCCACTATTCAAGTGTGATTCTCGAAATTCGGGAAAATTTCTTAAATTTCATAGTAGTGAGATATAACCCTAAAAAATCTCATATAGATTTTATTCCAATATAATGTCTTCCCATAATGGAATTCTACTTCAATTAGGGCTTTATCATATCCTTCTTCTTTAGGAGGATTTTTTTTTTAATTCAATGATGTACGAAAGAGATTTAATCTAAATGGTTCCCTTGAGATATATATATACTGTTAGAATATCCAGACAAAAAAAAACAATTATAAAATATATTCTCCCATGTAGAATTTATGAGGGCTTTCTAGAATGGTTCCAGAAAGATGGTGAAAGCCCATGAACCAAGATGAATGTAGAAGGTTCATGAAAGGGCATTTATTTGAGTAGTTAGAGGAAGGGCATTAATGAAGCCATCTAGAGGATTCCTTCTTGGCCTATATAAGGAGAGGCCATTTGCCCATTCTCATCATCTCATTCAAGCCAGTCATCTTCATCCAAGTAGAGAGTGAAGTGTGTCCACTCCAAGTTGAGAGTGTAGTTGTTAGGTAGAAAAACAAGTGTGAGAGATAGGGTTTTCCTTCAAGTGGTGTTCTTGAGGTTGTGTATCTCTTGTACCTGTATCCATTGTTTCATAGTGGAAGTTCTTGTTGTTACTGCCCCGTGGACGTAGGCACCTTACCCCTTGCTCTGTTTTCGTGAAGAGCCCGGTGTCTTCAAATAGTGAGGTTGGTACGAGCCCTTGGTCCTATGGGTATGGAAGGAAAGTAGTCCGAGGGGTGGAGTTCCAAATAGGTAGGCCCTTCTTTACCCCGGTCAGGCGAGAGCTTTTACCCATTCATTCGTTTGTTCCGCTCAGCAAGTTACCTATTCTTGTTGGCATTGAGAAGCTGGGGACAAAGTAGTGCTATTGCCTGCGCGGGAAAGAGCTTCATTCATAACTCCATGGTGGGCGAGCAGAGTGAGGTGAACCAGTTCCCGTAGTTGGGCACGTCACTTCGGCAGGAGAAGGGGTGTTTGATCCGAAGAATGGCCAAGTCAAGTAGTTGGCCTAGTTGTTCCATATAGTATAAAAGGGATTTCACTGCCTTTTCCGAGTCAAAAGACAAGTAGGGCTAGCTAACGGACGATGAGGATGAAGTGAAGGTTTATGAGGGAAAGTCATTTCGGAGCTCTGACTGATAGTTCCATATAGGATATCGAAACCAAGAAGGTGGGGGTCAGAAATGAGTAGCGTAGGTGATACCGATAGGGTGGTTGGATACGCGACAGCAACGGCAAGGCACTCTTGACCCCGTCCGTAGAGGGTCGGTACGAATGAGACTGTGCTAGAGATCGCAGTGAGCAAGTATGCCTTGTTGACTGGGTGGTGGTTTTGAAACAAGGATGAGTCACTCAGGGAGTCCGTCCAAGCTTCAGCAACTAATGCCTGGGCTAACTTCTTGGGGGTGAACAAAGTGCTCTGAGTCTGAGATCGATACTGGTTAACGCCACAAGTGCTCTGCCATTGGTCCACACACAGAGTCATCAGGTAAAGTCAGAGCTTGGACTGGGAATGAGATCAGAAGAGGCTAGGCTACTAGGGAAGATAGAAGCGATCCACAAATCAAACCACTATCCCATTGGCCGCTTCATGCGCCGAACACTCTTAATAAGAAGCTTGATAAGGTATGTGCCTATGCTCTCGATACACGGCTTGAGAAGGCGGCTCCTTTTTATTCTTCCTATAGGAGCTACTCCTGATTCAGTCAATCAGAACAAGCCTTCGGACCCACCAACCAATCAAACTAGCTTGATGAGGAGGCAAATACCCAGGGATACTATAGCTCAACACACGCCTGGCCGGATAAGCTGAGGGGAAGGAAGCCCTCGAAGCGAGCTCCGTACCAAATAGCTGTGGAGAGAGAGAAGCCAAACTCTACCGCACTGAAGAGCGAGATAAATAACTGACATCCTTGGTTGATGATCCTCGTCGGTGGAAGGGAAAGCGCGATGAAAGGCAAGTCGGTAGTAGGTCCAATGGAGAGAGGAATTGAGAAGAGATAGGGTCCGCTTTCTAGGCTGCCGTTGGACAGCGGTTGGATAGCCCCGACCTACACAAGTGGTTTTAGAGCCCACCAATCCACGTCCCGGTAGTAGCTTGTTCCTGGAACGGAATGAATCAGAAAAGTTCTGTTAGGTTCTTAGTAGCAGTCGGCGACCTTTCTTCTTTTACTTCACATAGCTTTTCGTCTCCTTGATAGCTGGAAGTTCTCCAAAAGTTTGAAAAGCTGGAGGACTTTGTACCATCCATTCTGGTGTGGTTGGATTCTGTTCAGCAGCCCAAGGACTTGGAGCACATCTTTTGTTGTTTCCACTGATTGAAGTGATTGTTACGACCACGAAGAAACGACGAATCCCAACTACGGATAAATAAGGGCCAGAACTGCTAAGGGCATTCCATCCAGCATAAGCATCTGGATAATCTGGAATGCGACGTGGCATAGCCGGAAAGCCCTAAGAAATGCATGGGAAAGAGGGTCGGATTAACCCCGAAAGAAGTGATCCAAAAATGGATTTGACCTAAAGTTTCAGGGTATGTCCGACCAAAGATTTTACCCACCCAATAGTGAAATCCTGCAAATAAAGCAAAAACGGCTCCCATAGAAAGTACATAATGGAAATGTGCAACCGCATAATAAGTATCATGTAGAGCAATGTCTAGCCCAGAATTTGCCGGGACTATTCCAGTGAGTCCTCCTATGGTGAACAAAAAGATGGACCCTACAGCAAATAACATGGGTGTTTTGTATTGTATCGAACCTCCCCACATGGTAGCGATCCAACTAAAGATTTTTATTCCAGTAGGGACAGCTATGATCATGGTAGCTGCGGTGAAGTAGGCACGCGTATCAACGTCTAAGCCCACAGTAAACATATGATGAGCCCGAACAAGAGATCCAGGAACACCTATACTGATCATGGCATAAACCATGCCTAGATACCCGAAGACCGGTTTTCCCGAAAAAGTCGATACGATATGACTTATGATACCGGATCCAGGCGGAATGGGAATATACACCTCTGGATGACCGAAGAACCGAAAGAGATGCTGGTATAATATGGGGTCTCCCCCTCCAGCGGGATCAGAAAAGGTTGTATTAAAGTTTCGATCGGTTAATAACATGGTAATTGCCCCTGCCAGTACCGGAAGTGATAATAAAAGTGGGAATGCTGTCACTGGAACGGACCACACAAATAGGGGTGATCTATGCATAGTCATTCCAGGTCCACGCATGTTGGAGATAGTTGTTATAAAATTGATAGAACCTAAAATGGATGAAACACCTGATAGATGAAGACTAGAAATTACTGAATCAACTGCTCCTCCAGAATGGCTGGTAATACCACTTAAGGGCGGATAGACCAGTCCACCCAGTGCCGCTACCCACTTCTACTAAGGCTGGGCTTAATAGGAGCAAGAGACTTGGTGGCAACAACCATAATGAAATATTATTTAATCGTGGAAATGCCATGTCAGGTGCACCTATCAGAATCGGAACCAGACAATAACCAGATCACCTAATCGATACCATAAATATAAGGAGCGTGAGCCGTTATTAAAACATTATAAAGTTGATGATTCCCACCAAGAATTTGATCGCTGGGTCGTGCTAATTCCATACGAATCAGTACTGAAAAGCATGTGCCCATCACTCCAGCAATGGCACCGAAGATGAAATAGAGAGTCCCTATATCCTTGTGGTTAGTGGAGAACAGCCATCGGACCGGATTTGTCGTAAAATTGAGATTCTTTCGTTTCCTTCCTCCACCCTGCACTGACTCCCTAGTGGAATCGCTTCTTTCGGACACCTGAGGTGGATTATTATGATTAATTCGGTCTTTTTCGGTCATTCTTGTCCGTAAATTATTTGACTGCTCTGCTCCCCCCCAAAAAAAAGAGAGACTTCTTCTTCGGAAATTGCTGGTTGGGTTTTCCAACCAAGAAAGACATGAGATGCACCCTTTCGA
The DNA here is from genome assembly GCA_012931725.1 of Litsea cubeba. Lineage (NCBI taxonomy): Eukaryota > Viridiplantae > Streptophyta > Magnoliopsida > Laurales > Lauraceae > Litsea > Litsea cubeba. The sequence continues at coordinate 90,232 of WHSA01000808.1, read as the reverse complement.
ACTATGTCTCTCGGGGAAGCGCTCTTTCAGCTACCTTCTCCTCGAGGTATGGTTTGAGTCCAGGTGCGGAACTCCGTTAGAAAAGAGCGAATTGATTCCTCTCTTTATTTATGATAATTTGGGTGACGCTCTCTCTTCCTTCCCCATCCACGAGGCACTCCTAAATGCAGCCGTGACCTTATAATGCAATCGCCTTCTCTGCCCCAATTGCCGTTTTTGTTTCTGTATTTCTGATTTATCCACTAGGTCAGTCTGGTTGGTTCTTTGCACCTAGTTTTGGTGTAGCAGCTATATTTCGATTCATCCTCTTTTTTCAAGGGTTTCATAATTGGACGTTGAACCCATTTCATATGATGGGAGTTGCCGGCGTATTGGGTGCTGCCCTGCTACAAACGCTACACAAGAAGGACCCTTAACTAATTGACTTTTATCAAAAGGAATTCCTTCTGTGTAATGAGCCTCAATTTCAGCCCTGTTTATCGGGACCGGTTGCCTATTACGGACAAACGGAACCTCAAATAAAGCAGCGGCCAACGCTGAGTTCACAGCTGCGGAAGCAAAAGATTTCCCAAATAAATAAGAAATCATCTCGTGCATGATTAGGAGCGGCCATCTGTCTGTTGCAGACTTTAAGTCAAAGCAATAACAGACGGAGCACCCTTTCAAGCGATCGAGGGGCGCCTCCTGGTTGAAGGTGCCCTCCATGGGAATCATTTTAAGCACAGACGCACACCACTGATGAAGCGGGTGCAAAAGGCGTTGGTTAATATAATTACCCATAGAAAACAACCTTCGCTTCGTACCTTGCTGAATCGTCTGACCTAGACGACCGGTAACCATAGGTAGTCCAAGCTGTTCAGAAGTAGGAAGAAACGGACCTATTCGCCGTTCAAACTCTTCTAAGTCAGTATTGGTAAAATGCTCATTCAATTTATCAAGAGCATACCTAACACGGTGAGGCCATAACACTCCCGAAGACCATTGCTGGCCTTGGGCGTGTATAAACTGCAACACTGATGCATAAGAAGCCATCTCAAACATCAGAGCTGGGAAGAAGGACCTTACGGGCCCACTCCACCGCGAACCAGTACCAGCGTGATGCTTAGCCAGTTCACGATTAGCTAAAGCCATAGTCGGGACTGTCTTCCAGGTAGGCTCCCAAACCATTCCCTGATGAAGAGGAATGGAGCGGAGGCGAGGCACATACCTTGCGAACAGCATAGGAACATGATCCTTCATAGATCCTACCAAACCTACTGTGCGAGATATATTATCCACAGGGGTCACTAATGATGAAAAAGTACTTTTTCTCACTCTCGTTGCTAATAAGATTATTCTATACAACGAGAATAAAGAGAGGTACCATTTAACCAATAGATCAGCCTTGGAATCATGAGCACGAATCATATGACGGTGAAACGCCGGTATGATCCGTGGCATGCCCCTACGAGTCAGTGACACTGGATGAGGAAGTAGACCGTGAGGTCGATGATCACCTCCGTAGGCGATCATCAGAGAAGATGAACACTGTTTTAAATATAAAGCAACAGTGAGCATCCCTCCACCCTTCTTCAGGAGAGAGAATAGAATCAATGTTCAAAGGCCTAAGCCTAAAGGAGTCCTAGCCTTACTTGGCTTTCAAGCGCTTGAACCCTTTTTCTTACTAACCTAAAGTGAAGGGCGAAGTCTGATTTGGCTAAAGCTCGAGAGAGTAAAGATACGGTATAGAAGTACTCTCAAGTTCCTAAATGGAAGACAAGCTTGCTATTTATCCTCAAGATAGTACAGTTGAGGGAGCTGCATATCCAAACAAACGAATAGGAATAGATTGAAGCCGGGCCTTTTCCGAAAGACCCTTTTTTGGATCCTTCGCGCCATGCCCTCTATCTCTTTTTTAATGAAAAAGACGGGCTTTCTTGACTGTCGTCACTTTTGAACGAGCTCTTATGAGTGGAAAAGCAATTGAGGCCAAAAACACGGGTTTCATAAACTCAGATCGTTCTGATCTCCCTCTTATGAGTGGAATCGGTCTTTATGCCAAAAAGACGGGGTTTTGACAAGTTGTCACTTTTCAGTGGGCTCGTTAGAAGGGAAATTGCTTTGTCACCAATTTTACGGGGTTTCGATGTGGCAACGGGATTGATCGTTTCCGTTAGAGTTAGGTACTCTTGAGTCTAGTAAGTCCGGTTGTGCGCAGTGTGAACCATAGAAGTCCACCCTAGGTGTATAGGAACAACCTACCTATTAGCAGCCGTCCTATTGATTGAGAGAACACAGATTTAAGACATTTGATTAAAGGTGAAACCGAATAAAAAGTCTACGATCTTGGTTTTCGTTTGAAGGAAGGTTTCTTTCTGGTTTGATAGTCTATTCTTTTGTTGGTGGTCAGCAGGCTCGAGAGACCTCGCCAGTCAACTTTAGGAGTGTAAAGGCTAGTATCCGTCCCTTCATCTCCGGCTCGATGTGCACCAGACCGGGCTTGATGTCCAGTGGTTGGATTCTCCAGATCAAAGTATCCGAGAATCCTTCTTCCCGTGGCACTAATTCATCATCTCCTTCCCCCTCCCCAAAGGTGCTCATCTAGACTGGATGAAAGCTCATCTCATGGATGCCCAAAACTCCCGTAGTCGAATATTCCTCTCGAGGCATCTCGGTTTAGGGAAGCATATGAGGTGGAGAACTGTCAAGTAGAGAAGTCTCAATCTAGTCCCAGCGGAATGAATTCATTTCATTCTAGATGAATCATTAGCTATTCCATGTCTTTCGCTGCGGGTAGTAGGCAGAAAGGAGGAAAAGTACATCAATCGCTTAGATAGTAACGGCAATTCATTTTGGATTCAAGCCTTTCCAGGGGGGATTCCATTCTTTGATTCCCATCCCCCTTCCCGGAATTCATTCAAATCATTCATCTTTAACGAATCGTTGCAGGACTTCACCCAATACCTCACCACACCTATTTTACAGGTCGATTAGAGCAAGTTCGACTTTCTTCATAGCTTTCGAGCCCCTTTATTACATAAGATAGGGCACTTGAGCGCTCTTGCGCGATACGTCTTTTTGGCCTACTCTTGCGGCTTGCTGGCTTAAAAATAAGCCGTTGCGTGCTAGCCGTCACTAGCCAAAAAATAATAGAGGCGCTAGTGCCAGCAAACTATGGATTGGCTTTCAAGCTGCAAACTACGGCTGAGAGCCATCTGGCTCGAAAGCCCTATTGAGTAAGGTGCGCTAGCGCGCACTGGAGTTTTCGGAGCTGCTTGTTCCGGCCGTAGCGCGTTAGTGGACGTCATTTCTGCTGAAAAACGTGGTAATTGCGCTAACTTACTAGATAGGGCGATACGGCTTAACTCTACGTTGCCCAAGCTCTTGCTGGCTTTGGATTGCGCTGTACGTTAGGTGTTGAGTGTTGTATACCTACGCTTTCTCTTGGCCTTCGCCGTTTAGCCTTAGGGATCCCCTCCCCCAATATTAACCCGATAGTATATGTTTCAATCCGAGCCTAACGCGCGTGGTGGATGTAGGTGGGCTCTGTATGTAGGGACGGCTTTCACTTGACCCACTTATAAAGCCTGTCTTTCAGATGGTGCCTTAACCCTTATGTTACCTAGGACTTAGCTTATTAATTATTAGTAAACTTGGTCAACAATAAGATCGACTAGACCTGTTGCTACTACAGTATCTCAATTTTGAAATGGTTCAACAATAAGTGGGTCCACTTGGTCAACATAAACTGGATCAACACATGAGGTCGATTCCTAGACATGGATCATATGACGTGGCAAACCAATCGTCAGAAATTAGTCACTATTGGTACGGCCCCAATCCTTTGACCCGCCCCAGCATCTCTGCCTCCTATCACCGGAGACCAGACTATGTGAACCATAACGATAACGAACCGAGGCCTACCAGCCCATCATCGGGGACCATTCTTTCGGACACCGGCCCGCTCCGTACAAAGAGCTATACCACCGGGGCTAATGGCTGAATGAGTTCGAGATCCCGGGAGCAAACACAAAGACAAAAGCAACCGAAGAGTAAGCAGAAAGCAGATCCGGTGCCTGTAGCAGAGCAAGGTGCATATTCTGCCATACCATAGCAGAACGCCCGGTTGCATATGAAATGGACCAAAATCCAATCCCAGATCGAGATCAAGAATCCATTTTCATTTCCATAGCCGGCCCGGCACATTGATTTATCAATTCAACATTGCCTGGATTTCCCCTAACCCACCCCAAGGAACAGCCTCCCTTTATCTACGGGCTATGGCTCACGAAATGGAACTGGAAATGGTTCTCTGAATTTCAAGTGGATGCTCTGGATCTCGAAATTGAAGGTATGCTGCTATACGAACTGTAAGAGATGCTAGGCAAGGTGGCACTTATATAAATGGATGAAGAGAACTGGCTCTCTATCTGAGCAAGATGGCAGTAGGTGGGAAGCTTCTGGCTCTGCTCCTGCCTTTCTCGTTGCTTCTGTCTCTAGCTTACTCTGCTACTTATACTGTGACTTCCACTGCTGCTACTTGCTTTGCTACTTTAGGTAGTGCTGCTGTAGGCACTATTACCTTTGCAGGTAGAGGATCTAGAACTAGGCCTTATGCTGCTGCTGGTGGAGGTAGTGGTGGGGAAGCTGGTTCTATATCTACTTCTGCTGAATTGACATGATCTATTGCTCGGTCGACTGCTTCTTCGACTACTTAATCTGTTGCTGGATTGACTGGTGTCTATACCTTTGCTCCTGCCTTTGCTTCTTCAACTGACTCAACCATGTATTTCTTCATTGACTGCTTCATCAACAGAATCGCCGGAATCAACCGGCTCTACTGAAGTAACTACTCGCTCTGGATATGCAACTGGAAGGTATGAGTATAGGCATAGGTAAAGGTATGGTCAAAGGCAATCGCAGTGGTTGTTTCACCCAGAGCCGGAGTAGATTCACTCATAGCAGATACAAAGGCAGGAGCAAACAGCTAAGTACAAGCAGCAGAGAGTCACTATACGGGGGCAGCAGAGTCCCTTGATTCAGAACCACCTATTTATCCATAAGGGCTTGAGCCCCAGGCATAAGTAGGTGAATCCACAAAACCACTAGCAGAGGTGGAGGCATCGGCAATGAAAGCAGTGGGAGAGGCATTGAAAAAGGCAGCAGGAAAGCTTAGGAGCTAGCCAGCAGTAGAAAAACCAGCAAATCGAGTTGCAGAAAGAATAGTGTTTCGACAAGTGCTTGCGTTCCTATATATGTAGTTCTAGTATTTGTATGTGTTCCTATACTTATAGTGTCGCGACCCCGGACCGGGACTAGGGGAAAATAGGCCAAGTCCGGGATCGGGACGGTGATGATGCCGCGCCACGTGCATCTCTTTGGCTAAACCGCACACGGAATTAAAAGAGCATTTATCCGTGCACGTGATTTCCCACAGGGTTCCGCGGTGAGGATTATCTTTGCACATCATCTCACATACAACCATATCGAACACATTCTCAAGATTGCGGAAGCGTGTAGCAAATCATAATAATGTTGTTCCATCCCATAAATGAGATTGACCTATGATTAACATGATAAGATATCAGAATGAGCAATGATCATAAGCATAATTCCCTAAAAGTAAAGTTAAGTGTAATTACAAAAGATCAGTTGATTAATGCCCCAAAATAATGGTCAACAAAGACCATACAACCAACAAAACCTAAATTAAAGATATCATAAGTTCCCAAAATGTGACGTTCTCAAGGCAAGGCCGAATGTCTACATGACACCGTCGGCTTGCCACTCAATCACTCGCTGCGGTTCACCGACCGCCTCCTCAGGCTCCTCCTCAATGGCAATAAGCTCGGGACCTGAGTACCAAAATAAATGGATCAGACACGACGGTCTGACAGGTCGATGAAAAGATACAACAATAATTCAAAACAATGATGCCTTTAGAAACATAGTGAAACCTAGATAAATAATGAATTTTCATAAAAGATAATGCATCATTTGATAAATAGCAACATGAACGATATAAAATAGTAGAGGTACCAAGGATAAGGAACAGTCAAGATGGCAACCACACAAAGCTACATCCTCTCTCACCGAAGTGAAGAGAGCACATCGGGACATTGACCTCAGTCACACGAGGTGAGGAGAATCAACGACGTTGACCTCAGTCACACGAGGTGAGGAGAATCAACGATTTTTATATAATAATCACGTATAATACTCTGCGGGACCACGGTAGCGAACCGGGTATATCGGGGCGAGGCGGGAACCATGCTGCAGCGGGTATAACAGAAGGGGGATATCCAAACCGGTGGATCAAACCGATAAGGTTATCCAAGCTTAGTGGTGCCGACTCATAGGTAACATGCAAAAATCAAAGCAAATAAATACACATAACGGAGCGGGGTACCCATAGGTATAAGACGCATAAAAGTCGGGACGGGTCTAAACAAATTAACAATATGGTAACACCATGCCCTCGGGTCAAGTGTACTCACATATCATGGGTTGAAATCCCAAAATAGGAGTTTGGTAGAAAATCGAATATAAATAGTTTCCCACACAATTACATGCTAAACCATGGGGTTCCTAGAATTGATTCAATGTGAATAGGGTCCCGTATGTCTATCATGATGTAATTTGGTACTCTTTAAGAGTTAGGGACATTCCGGGTCCTTATACACATTGGTCAATCTAGAAGACCTCATGGAATCTCCATGATGAGATTCCTCCTGCCTCCGGACTTCATGTAATGCCTTACGAGTCCTTAAATAACTTTGGGGCTCCAAACAATACCTCCGTACTACAACCCAGCACAATTTACTCAAATCTTTCATGGGTTCAAATGCATCATTACGGGTTCAATGCCTTCAAATAAGAAGAGAAGGGATAGAGCTGAATTGGACTTGAGTATGGGCTTGAAATGAATCTGGAGAACAGTCCCACAATTCCCTTATTTTGTAGTTCATCTCATTTCAGTCCGATCGATCGGACTCATTGGCCGATCGATCGGTCCTGAAACGTTCACAGTTATTTACAGTCCGATCGATCGGACCTGATGGGCGATCGATCGGTCCTGAAAACACTCTCAGTTATTTACAGTCCGATCGATCGGACCTGATGGGCGATCGATCGGTTCTGGGATGAATCTCAACCCATTTGGTTGAATTCTTCTCTTGTCCAACTCCTATCCATTTCCTTTCTTTCCCCTTCTTCCAAACATAACTTCATGAATATTTAGGCCCTTCCTTCACCTCCTCATCTCATCAAATCATCATTTAAAATCAATAATACCAAACCATCAAGCATGATAAACCATTAAAACTATCAATAAAGATAAATCAAGATTTTGCATAAAACATGATAAACACATGAGAATCATTTCACCCACTTGCTTTGGTTCCAATGCAATTCAAATTGAGCTCTAATCACCTCTTAAGCCCTCAATCAAATACCTATACAAAAAACCCCCAAATCCAAACCCTAGTATATCAAAATCCAAGTAAAACAAAACAAAATCTTCCAATAAACGAAATGGAGTTTCCCTAGGGCTAAACAAACAAGATTCTAAAACTTTTAGGAAGATCACTTACAAGGAAGTTCTTCAAAAAGCAAGGTGTTGTTCAAAGGAAGTCTTGGAGTGGGCGGTTTTTTCTTTAAAAATGGTGTCAAAATGAGGCCCTTGAGACGAGGAAGAAGATTGTAACCTCTATTTCTCCATTAGCACTAGCTTGGTGAAGGATTGAAGATGAAGAAGCAAGAAAAAGGCAAGGGAAAACCCTAGGGCTGGAAGTCTCTTCTCCTTTTAGGGTTTTTGCCAGAAATGGAAAAAAATAAAGAAGAAGCTTTCTATATATAGTAAGTGGGAATGGGGCCCACAACTTAAAAGACTTCTCGGGCTCAAAACATGATTTTCGGGGCTTCAAACGAATTCGACGAAGAAGACAAAGTTGATCGGCGAAATTTCTAGTTTCCAAAAAGTATATATTTTGCACATTTTGGTGACATTGAAATCGGTGTCCAGATTTTGGGTAAAAAGACCATTTTGCCCTCAATTTGTGAAAAGTCTGGTTTAGGGCTCTCAAATGGGAACGATGTCAACATGAAAGTTGTAGGGATTAACAAAATAAGTCCAAATGGGGTTAAAAACAAAATTTTTTTAGAAATTATCGGTAAACCCCCAATCTCACACAATTCGTAACAAGAACCCCAAAGGGTCCCACAAGTAAAAGGCTCTCCAAGTTCCCCAAAGCTATTATAAAAGCTATTCTAATCCCCAAACTAATCCAAAAACCACTAGACACACTTAAAACTAAAACACACTTAATAAACTCTAATCGAGGTCTCTCGGGTCGGGGTCTTACATATAGTGTATAGTGGAATACAACGTGTTACAAGTGGTGTCCCAACATATGCCTTTGTCCTTAGGGGTGTCGCGGAGGTAAAGTCCAAGGAAATAAAGACAGAGCTACTTGAGACCAACTGACTATCCTTCGCATGAGACTGGGTTCTTAGCAAAGCGTTGCTCCGCTCAACTGGGTCTCTATCTCGAATCGATGGACCTACATCCCTAATGAATAGGACTGGAATTGGATTCGCTAGGACAGGAAGGGATGCTCGCTCTGGAATTGGCTCCACTATTGATTGATTCCACTGCCAATAGGCCGTCTTCGATCTGCAAGCTCTACCTTTCGAACTAGAATTAGATGGAGGATGGATGGATGGCGGGGAAGTTTCTTCGACTCGGTCAAATGCCTCTGCCTCCGTCTTTCATGCTTGCTCGGATGTTTATGGTGCTTCAATGGGTTCTATTTGGTTAACTAGCACTGGAACATGTGGAATAGGCTCTGCCACCGGCGGTACTCCTTATTATACCGAAGCTGTCTTTGTATATTTCTATATTTTAGTGGGCTCTGCCCTTGCCCTGTTAGTCATCTCAACCAACTGCCTTTTTCACAGGCTCTGGAATGGGAATAGGTACTGTCACCCTTATTCAACCTTTGCATGTGCAAAAAGTCGGAACTGGTAGACTGGCGGCGGGGAAATAAGCTAGAACCGGGGATCAGGGTTTTGATCTGAAATAAGCTTTTGAATTTCTACTGGTACAGCTGCTGGTGACTGGAACCGTGGCTACTTTCTCCCCCTTCATAGCTCGGTAAACTTCTGGTTTTGGGAAAACTTGGTCACCTGAATCTATATTTGTTGGAAATTAGGTGGGCTCCTAGGATAGGTTTCAAAAACTTTTGATCCACTTGATACAGGGATCAACTATCCATAAGGCTATCAATGTGTCCAAGATGCAAACCTCTATCTCATCTATCATAATCAGTAATATAATCTATCTAGGAGATAGAAAATCAGTAACAAACATGCAACAAAGATTTATATCATACAAGGAAATAGATTACACCTTTGGAGCTCGGTTGTGCTCTAATGGAGAATTTGCTACTTTCTTTGATGACGAACTCTTTCGCGAATCAAATAGGTTTCTCCAAAAACCCAATGGCCTTCCACGCTAATACCTGAATCAGAATCTCTTTCTCAAGAAGATGGGTGGGATCTTCAAGAGAAGACAACTAGGAACTTAAAGGAACTAGAAGAGGGAGAGAAGAGAAGTGCAACTCTTGTACAAATGGGGCAGGGCGTGAATTCCAAGGGTGGACGTCCAAGCCCCCTTTGGTTCCCTATTTATAGCTTTTGCAAACTACTCTTTACTAATTTAATTAGAAGTCTCACTTCCAAATTAATTAGTAACCTTCTTCTCTTTCTTAATTACAATAGAAGTCTCACTTCCATTAATAATTAGAAACATACTATTACCACTATTAGAAGTCTCACTTCAAATAGAAATAGTAACTTTCCTTTTAGAGTTCAACTAGAATTAGTATCCGTCTGATGATTGGGCTAGCGTGGGGACCACTAGGGATTCCTTAGAAAGCTGGCTCCAACTGGAACACGCGACCCCACATCTCATGTACAATCCGGGCCCACAGTTAATTGCAAATAACTCCACTATATAAATGCAATTGAACTCTAGTCTTAGGAAATTACATAGAAGACCCTAAACTTCCCTATTACCACAAGTAGGCCCCTCCATCAATATCCATGGATCAATTGGACCTGTCTTCCAAACTAGATCCATATCTTATTATCCTTGAGCCCCAATTAATTATAATGATCAATGGTACCTTTCCAATTAACTCTTAATCGGAATGGGTGTACACTTACCAATGATTAAATCCATTAATTGGCACAAGGGGATATTAGAGATAGATTCCATCTTGACCATTGAATGTTCCCACAGCTCTACTACCACGTACCCAAATCACTGAGGTGTTGACCTACAGTTGGCCTCACTCATTGGTGATTCAAAGCAAATGAATAGATAGAAACTTGAGTTCATTAATATCTCAGGATTGAGAGCCTATTGCTAGGGAATTATGACAGCAGACCTAAATATAAAGACAGTGTTTATAAGGTGCTTCTCATGGTCCTTCAATACATCAAATGTACCAGCACTATGATCCAGAATCTTTCATTCTGATGATCGAGACAAATCACACTATCTCATAGTGATCAAAATGCTGCAACCTTGTCAGTATGAGATGTCCAATCTCATCACTGGTTGTGAAGATATTCAAGTATAAGATTTATTATACATGTCTCCTGTATGTGGATCTCATCCATGCACATGTATTATATCTAGTACACTTATGGACTCCGGTTCATCTCATGAACCATTATGTCATTCGTATTGGTTATGTGCAAGTATATAATTAAACACCATTCATCTCATGAAATGGAAAGCATGAATATATTGATTAATAAAGAAATGAATCAATTTATTACATCATATGCTGGTATTGAGACCATAAAACTAACAATATTTTGAACATGGAGACTAACAAACTGATGGATCTACTGGATCAGGTATAACGGGTGCATATTGATATGAAAAAACAGGATATAGATCTGCCTCGGCAGGGTAAACTTATTCGGGCCCCTACCGGTTCCGGATAAACGGGGATAGGAATAAGCTATCGAACCAGAAGTAGCAATGAAAGTTCCATATCTAGTTTAAAATCCATGACCATAAAGCCGCCCGCAGATCGAGACCGAAACCCATTAGTGCGAGCATCAAAGCTAGAAACGTAGGCATTTGAATCGGTTGACCCCACGGAAGCACCAGTAATAGAGCCAGCTGAAAAACTCCCGCGCGCCTTACTAGATAGCCCTATCTAGTAAGGTGGCTCGCTTCGCTTTTGAGGCGGAGCTCGCTGCTTTTCAGCTGGTTCCTTTTCATCACACAATGCTATAATGTAACCGTACATCCACGGTCTGAAATATGTTCGACACCCCCGTGGTAACAGTGTTATAGCATCTGCGATTACTGCGATAAAACGTTCTACAAGCCTTTTTTTATTCCCTTCTCCGAATCCCGGACGAGCCCCTCCCCGACGTACTCTACGGCTTTGGCTCCCTCCTCTGCGAATCTCCTCCGGCTTTCTGACCCGGTGATTCTATGCAGGTTATCCGGGGGACAGAAAGCCATTCCGATAGCTGAACCAGTCACTTTCAGAAACATTTTTCCAAAAGAACTAATGGATTTCCGATGTTGGAGTATGCTCTCCCAGGAAAAGGAGCTTCCTTACATGGATCGAGTTCCAAGGGATCGGGGAGGAATCGAACCTCCCGGCCGGCTAGCCCGCGTTCCAACCGATCCCTCCATCGGGTTATTGCAGTATGGGTCGGCTAAGGTGACTCATAAGGCAGGCTTTTCCCCGGCTGGCCATTCCCTCCTGGGCATTCGCGCCGAAAGAGACCAATCCTCCCAGAACCTGTCATTTTGTTTTTTCTTTTGCCTAAACCTCCCGAAAGCTTTTGAGCGATCGTTTTGCGTTCGCCCGGAACGCAATCAGGGAACGTAGCTTCTGCCTCAGAGGACTTAACCGCTCGATATATTGGCCTGTAATCATTATCTAATCAACCTCGGCTTGAATTGACGAGACAGGTTCGTTCATCCCATTCCTGAATGCTGCGTTGGAGGCGCGCCTCCTCTTCAGCAACACTGGAGGGGCGCCCTACTCCACCTCTAGGGTGGGGGGCTAAATCATCCAGCACTTCAAAAATTTCGTGGCCCCTGCATGGACCACTATATTGGTCCCTTTCACTCTCAATCCCGCTTCCAGGCGGGTGGCAAATGGAGATCGATGTCCGGTCGAGGTCTTGAGCCCCTGTCTAGTAAGGCCAGCACCTCTTCCTTCGTTTCATAACACTCCTTCCCCGTCTTACTAGGCGTTAGGCCCTCCATTCCATTCTATTCTATTCGGAGGAGCCTACCAACTTGCCTTCCTTCCTCTTAATCTCCGCCCGTTAACATCTAAAAAATAAGACTCTTGTGGATTCGCCTCTTTCTTTCCTCGCTTTCGACACATCACGTAGCTGGTCTCCATATCTCCGACCTCTCACACCACCCGACGTTCTCTTTTATGCATGCTTTGATTCGTATGCACTTCCACTTCACTTCGCAATTCCGAGCCGAGCATTTCTTTCGTTCGATCCATTCAGAACCGACCGACCGCTACGCCTTCACTCGCCAGTCAGGTGGGTTTATGGTTGGTTCAGGTAGGCGTTTTTTGAGGTGCGGTCCAGCGTTGCGGTTGATTCCATAACAAGTGAGTCTCGATATGGCACGTCTAACTTCCTTTCTCACAAATGCCTTGTCCCTCGATGTTTTGTAGCCCCAGGACATAGGATTGGTAGCGTAGGACTTCCCCACTTCCCCCTAACTCTCCTTTCTTTTTGATATTGCTTGCTTTTTTTTTGTTTTTTCGGCCCTCCGCACGCACATCTCAGTCAGTCATGCTTTCGTTCTTCCGGTTCTCCGGGGAGCAGAGCGTCAGGATCCAGCCGCTTCTCTTTTCGATTCAACAATGGAAGGAATGGAATAGAATGGGGGCTGTTCCCCTTTGTCAACTCCTTGTGCCTATTAGTTTCAAAAGTCAACCAAGCCTAACCAAAGCGTCATGGTCACGACTGTTGGAGTTTAGCTGACTTCATCCATAGAAGTCACGACATAATCAAAAGGTTGCCTTTGTCAATCTACAACACGTTGACTTTGTCAACTTCCAGTTCCCTGAGAGCTTCCCCAGCGCGGGGAAGGAGGCAGTAGGAAGAGGCATTCTGGGCGGGGAGCTACCGCTTATAGAATGCCGACTGCAACGACTACGACTACACAGAGAGAGCTGCGCGTCAAGAGTCGCGTAGCGAGCAGGGAGGGTACAATAGAAAATAAACCATTTCCCGATCCGATGTCGTGATTTCCCCCTTATTGACGTAAGATTCTGACTTACTTCACCGAAGCATTCATTCCTCTCATAAGCACTCTGTGTTTGGATTTTGCATTCCTCTCATAAGGTCTCGGGTTAGTTTCCTTTTTTTAGAAAAAATACGACGCCCTTCACTGAAGCCCCTGTCTCGAACAAGTCTCGAAGTGTTCTCTTACGTGAGAGGGGAGGGGGTAACCCCTCCCCTCCCCTCCCCTCTCCTCCTTGCTTTAGTAGTTAGGGCGAGTGGGCGCAGCGCAGAATTCTTTGGTTTCCCCGAAACAGCATTCATTCCGAATCCCGGATCGGTCCGCTTGACAGCGCCTCGCTGTTCTCTCTCCGGCGGAAAAGGCAAATTCATTCCTTTCCTGCTTTGCCGGAAAACCACAACTTCCCCGGCCCGGTTCTCCGGTAGTTAGTGCCTCTCCATTTATTTCGGAATGAAATGAATAGGAGCGATTGCTCTATCCTGAAGCCTCGTACGAGAAACAGATAAAGTGGTTGCTCAATCGGAAAAACAAAACAGACAGTCACAGTAGAATTGTAGGGCATGATAATCAAACGTTGCAGTGAAAGGTTCTGAGGCAACCACGGGACCCGGAGAAACCTTGCGTCGATTGATCAAACAAAGATTTCCTTCCCGATCTTTATGACAGAGCCATTGAATGAAGCGGTGCGGGTGCAGGGCCTCTGACGATTCTGAAGAAGCTCTTCATTCTCCGTCTTCTTGAAGAAAAGACCTTCGGCATGATGGTAGTAGAGTAGTCGATCTGATCTCGCGCGCGGGCGGATAGAAATGACGGACGAGGGTAGCTTGCCGGCAAAGGACGTGTATGGTAGTCTTTTGTTTGATGAGAACGGGAAGGGCAATTTACTGCATATTTTAAATCCTCGCAGCCACCGAGGATGGAATGGTAAATAATGAGAGAGAATATGTAGGAAGGCTCGACAATGTACTGTGGATAAGGGTGAGTTTCCCAGCACCAGAAGGCCCAAAGCCCGTGGCAGCCCCACGAAGCCTCTACCCTCAAACGACCAGGTCTATCCCAAGACTTGGTCCCCAAGACCTTCACCAAAACAAAGAAGGTCCCAAACATCCACCAAGCCAGCATACCTGGCCCCACTTAAGGAGAACCAGTTCTACCCTCTTGCTTACATGAGAGGAGAGACCCATCTCCAACCTGACTCCCAAGTCATCCCAGCATGAGCCGGCTTGTTCCTACAAGCCCAAATCAAGTCATGCATCACAAGGCCTCTATAAGCACCTGCTAAGGCCTACAAACCTGCAGTTTGACCCTTCATCTCTACAGGGGCCGAACTCTAAAAATTCAAAGCTTCGCTGCAACAGGCGAAGGACCGGGTTCGCATCCTGTCCTTGCTCAGCTACAAAGAAGACAGGCTCGGCTACTGCGCACGAGGGAGCACATCCTTCGTTGTCGAGGCCCAGCCAGAGCTGACCTAAGCTCAAATTGTTCGTAGCGTACGCCGCCGCGTGTCGTATCGACAAAAGAGATTACAGAAGCAAAGGATCCAGTCTCCTACACTTCAAGTCTCTCCCAAATGGGTCGAAAAAGAAAGACCCAACCAAGTTGCTGCCGTCCATATGGTTGGAAAAACCAGAAGACGTCAAAATCAGCAAAAAAAATCCATGTCCGACGTCCGGTGACCCGCAGCATCTCAGGACAAGAAGACACTCAGAAGAATCCCCTGCTCCTTCAAGCAAAGGACGGCAGAGTGATCCTTCCTCAAGCTCTTCATCAAAAAGAATGAGCCCCAGCTTAGTCACCAGGACAGTTTCTTCGTTTGAATCACGAGGGATGAACGTCCTGGCTACAAATTTGAGCCACCACCTCGCAACCCACCTCAAGACGATGCGATCACACGCATCTAGTAATTGGAACAAGACCAGCAGAGGATTGAAACTCTGATGGAAAACCTTCTCCTCACCTTCCAAAATCAGGGGAACAATGAACCTCCTTCGAATCATCAAGACGATGAGGTAAATGGAGAAGAAAATGAGTCAGGCGCCCTTACTAAAAAGGACGTAGACACTATCCTAGCCAAAGCAAAAGAAGAGGATATACTCAAGGAGCATCGGATTAAGCCACCATATCCCATATGGATGGACTCGGTCCCGTTCCCCACAAAATTCAAGCATCCTACTCTCCAAACATATACGGGGAAAGGATCAGCTAGACAACAAGTCATCCACTTCAAGATCCTGATGGGAGCTATCACGGATCAAGATGCACTCAAGATCCGCCTCTTTGCAAGTACCCTAAAAGGTATGGCCTTCGATTGGTACTCCACGTTGCCGGAGGACTCCATCCAAAATTGGGCCATGCTAGAGACACGCTTCCTGACTTATTTCAAAGGTGAGGATTATCCCGCTACTATGGCTCAGTTGTGCAGCCTAAAACAGGGGGAGAATGAGTCAACATATGACTTCATTCACAAGTGGAAAGCAATGGCATACAAATGCTCTGATGTATTGCCACAAGCGTCGCTAGTCGACATCTGCCGAAACAACATGAGAGCTAGAATCCGCTCCATGATCATCGGCAACAAATCAAAGAACTTGGGAGAACACCTTGAAGCTTCCATGGAAGCTAAAACGGTGATTAAAGACCTCAACAGTCATAAATCATCAAGAAAAGAGCCAACCGCCATTGCAACCTCTAAACCAAAGAAGAAAGAGGTCCTCAATGTGCAGACTAAGTCAGCTCCTCAGCCACCAAAGAAAGCTGAAAACAAAGCTGCTGGTAAGAGACCTGAACTCTCTGATGCCTTCAAAGAACGAGTAGAAAAGAAATACCCGTTTGATGAAGATGTTGATGAAATCTTCGGGGCTCTTGTGGCAAACGGTAAGCTCACCTTGCCTGAACCAAAAACACCGGGTGATGTTGGCAAAACCAACGATCCTCGGTACTATCCATACCATCAGATGATCTCGCATCCTCTCAATCAATGCTTCGTTGTGAGAGAGAAAATAAATGAGATGTGGAAAAACGGAGTCATCACCTTTGACAAAAACTATGGGTCTGCCTCTGTCAACATGGTGACATGTGGACAAACATCGAAATCACCGAAGAAGAAGATCGCTACTTCCTTCAAGGTGATAAACACAATCCAAGCGTCCGAAGAACTGGTTCCTTACTCGACACCAGACGGACAACCCATATGGGTACATCTCGATCTCTTGGAAGATGGAAATTGGGAGGTCGTGAAAACAAAGCCTACAGCTCAACAGCGAAGGCAAGCTAGGAAACATCTCCTCAAGCTCAAACGGCAAGAGAAGACCCAGCCAACACAAGAAATCCAAGAAAAGGCAGAGGCTTCCTCTACCGCTTCACTGGAGGCAACAAAAACGTCCCTTCCAGAGACTTCAAAGGGGGTAAGAAAATTCACTCTCAATGATTTCATGCCACCTCAATTTAAAGAAGAAGCCATGCAGGATGCATCATACTCTTGCAAGTCGGTAGTTGAATTCTCCATTGATGGATACGAGTCCAGCGACACCGATGATGGATTCGAATCCAACTGCACTGACGAGTGGGACGAATCCCTTGAAACAGGAGAATATCTCTCCGATGAAGAATGGGTTCCTGAGACTCATCTTATGCCAGTAATCTGGTATAACCCCCTACAGCCTCAAGGATCCTGGTCTGATGATGAAGAAGACCAAGAGGCTGTACAAGAAAATGCTGCTGACCCAGCACCTCTCATTGCTCCAGTGGAAATCAACCATGTTGAGCCACAAAGAGCTGATGAAGAAGAAGATTTGGCTCCCATACCTGATCTTGAAGAATATGCAAGGATCTTGCAGCGTCTCGCTCTAGAACAAGAGCAAGACCGCGTCAACGAGCTTCCTCGCAATCCAGAGCCTGAAGTCCATGAAGACCATCAGGTACATCCTCCCTTAACTCCTAAAAATGGGGAAAATTGCTGGATAGACGATCCTCTTACATCCGAGGATGAGTCTGACTCCGATCAGGCAATGTCTCCTGTAAGAGCTTCCTGTAATGTGATAATTCGGGATTATAGCTCTTCCGAAGCATCGTCTGATGAGATCACTTACAATCCAGCGATGCCTAGCAATGTATCTTCTGGAGCCACCTCATCTCACGTGACTTTCACTGAGATGATACCCTCTCAGGTTTCTTCTCCTGAGACTGTGACTTCAAAGTTCACACCCTTCCTGACTAAAGAATCCCCAGCTATTGATGCTTGGGACGATGAATTGGTTAACAAAGAAGAAAGGTTGTTGGATGCTGTTTAGGACTTGTTCCCGGAAAATGTTCCATGCAACATAATCACAGAGGATGGCAACTCTACTGTAGATACATCCTCAGTAAATGAAAAACAACAGCCTCTTGATCCTGAAGACAATCTTCCAAACGAAGACCCTTCTCAAGAAGCTCTCGAAGTTGGTAGAGGCACCCGCTCTGGCAGGGACTACCACAAAAATTACAACCAATCTTCCTTTACTTATGTAAATCCTTCGGGAAAAGATGTTCTAAGAGCCCCTAGTGGCAACAATGATGAACATGCAGGCCCTAAGGAGGCTTTCAAGTATGACTTGATTGAACACTTCAAGCACATACCTGCACGTCTGCACATCCTAGATTTGTTGCGAATGTCTCCGCACACTCGTGATAATCTCATCTCAGAATTACAAAAGCTGAATGAGGATGTCGACAAACATGCCCCGCAAGTCCTCCAAATTGAAATGGATTACCGGGTCAAAAACTCAGAAGCCTCCTCAAAGGGAGAAAAGAAGAAAACTGAGGGGTCATGCATTGAATGCCTCTCGGTTAAAAAAGCAGCCAGTGCAACCATCGCCTTCACAAAGGACGACCTCCTACTTGGCGAAACAAGGCAGAACCGACCCCTGTACTTCACAGGGTATATCAAGGAAATGCCTATACACAGAGTTTAGATCGACCCAGGTTCTGCACTCAACCTTATCTCCACATTGGCTCTCGAAGAGTTGGGCATCCCACCCAGCAAGCTGAGCCACACATCTGTATCTATCTTTGGATACGATGGGAGTACTCAAAGGCCTATCGGCAAAATTAGGTTCAAGTTGCAGATCAGTGATCTTATCTCTGAGGTCACGGTGTATGCAATAAAAACCCCTTCATGCTACAACATCCTTCTCGGACGCCCTTGGATCCATGAGAATGGTGTTGTCCCTTCAACTTTACATCAATGCATCAAGTTTGTTAGCGACGACGGCATGATACATCGAGTCTTTATGGACAGAAGACCATTCAAAGGTAAAGAAGTCCACTTCGCAGACTCACAGATGTATGAAGGTGAAAAAGAAGAAGAGGAGAAGCACACGGCATCCTTTGTCGAAAATCTCCAGAAAGATAAAGGCAAGGCTCCTCAACAATCACCGGAAGAAAACAAACCATCCGGTAAATCCGAAGAGAGCATTCAAACTCCCTTCATCATCTCCCTCAAACCTTCAAAGCCTTTGGTCATCACAACTAAAGTGAAGAAGGCAAAGCAAAAGCCTGGGGACAAATTTGTTGTCTCTTTCGTGTCTATCATGCAAGACACGGATTCGGATTCAGAGCCAGAAGACGACACATCGTGTAAGACCCCGACCCCCAATCTCTCTGTTTAGTATTGTTTAATCGTGGTTTAGCTTTTTAAGCACGATTTGAGTGAGTTTGACTTTGTTTTTGAGTTTGATTAGACTTTTCATAGCCTTAGAGATTTGAGGACCGTTGACCTTGGTTTGACCCGGTCCATATGATATGTATTTTTATGAGAAATTACTTTTGATTTCTAAAAAATTTCGAATTTGGTCTGTTTTGACTCATCTCATTAAGTTTAACAACTTTCATGTTTTGATCATTTTGATTTGATGCTCAGAAATCACGTTTTTCGGGAAAAAGGGCAAAATTGACCTTTCACACTAAATCTGTATTTGAATTTCGAAAATTTCAGAAATTGGGGAAAGTATACTTTTTGGAAAGTAGAAATTTCGCTGATCATTTTTGTCTTCTTCGTCGATTTCATTCGGGACCCACAAATGTTAGTTTCAGCCTTGTGAAGATCGGGGCCCACAAACCCATCTTATAAGAGGGAGAGCTTTCTTCTTCTCCTTCATTCTCTTTTCCTGCACGTTTTGGAGCCAAGGGCTCTTTTCCTCTCTTCCAGCCACTTTCTCTCTCATCTGAAACACCAATCTCTTGGAGTTTTCTTGGAGGATTGATCTCCTAAGGTTCTTCCTCTCCATTCAAGCTTTCCAAAGAACCCATTTGCAAGAGATTTGAGCTAGGAGAGACCACTTTTCCATGCCTTTCTTCTTTGTTTGAGCTACCAAAGGTTAGCAATGGTTTTCTTTTCATGAGATCTTGGTTTTTCAAACCTTTTGGAGTATTTTTCTCACATATGCAAAGGGTTTTCATGGAGATTTGAGGATGATTGATTTTGAGGGTTTCTCTTGGTTTATTTTGGGGCTTTTGTAGATGGAAGACCTTGAGATCCTAGAGCTTTGTTTGAGGAGTATTATTTCTCTCTTTTAGACTTGAGGCAAGTGGATTTCTCAATTAATATGATGGTTTCCTTTTCTCTTGTTTTATGTCATGGTATTTCATGCTATGTGCTAATCTTCTCATGTTTTATAGTTTTGTTTTGGGATAAATGGAGTAATGTTGCATGTGATTTCACTCATGATATTGTTTTACAATGTATTGGAAGTTTGTTTCTACCTTGGTCATCTCAAAATATAGCTTTCTTCTTGTCAAAGCGTTTGTGCTCAAAGAATGGAGGAAAAAGGCTTTGATTTAAAAGTGTTTGTTTGGTTAATTGGATTGCTAATGAAATGTGATTTGATGAATTATGGAGGTCAAGAAAGGGCCCAAGTTATTGTGAAAATATGTATAGGATAAAGAGGGGGAAAAGAAATCAGAAAGTGCTCAAAAGAGTGCATTTCTGCACTTAGCCCGGACTGGGACAGAGCCCAGTCCGCTCGAGCGACCCAGTGGGCCGCTCGAGCGGACCAGGTTCTGCCTGGGCTCGCTCGAGTGACCCTCGCTCGAGCGAGCCCAGGCCTGTCTGGGCCCATTCTTTGGGGCTGGTTCACGGACTTTTTGGGGTTCTTTTTCAGGCCTGCCTCAGCCCCTTTTCAGCCCGCTTCTCCCCCTTGATTGTGGCCCGTTAATCCCTTTGTTTTTATGCTTGGAAGCCCATGAAAGTTTGGGATTAATTGTGATACTTGAAATTTGTGAAATGGGAATGGGATCAATGAGAGAATGAGCGTATGTGAAGTTACCCGGGAATCTTTCAAGTCTCAATACGCACTTTATCATTTAAATGTTGTGGATTTTCATTGGCATCAAACATACTCTTTATTAATCAATGTTTAAAGGTTAAATGTGTATTGAGATGGTTCCTAGGTAAGTCATTAAGTCATTCTCCACTATCCATTCCATTTCAAGTCAGAGAATGTATTTGCATTTGTATTCTTCGGTGAACTAATTTAAATAGCATCGGTGATTTATTATAAAATCATGTGGTTTTCCATATTCTAAAAGATTGATCGTATGATTTTGTACAAATCACTTTGATGTGTATTTGGGCGGTTTACCATGGAATTCGTATGTTTTCTCTGAATCGATTTGAAAGGAGATTGGAGTGATTCGCCACATTCGGGATTTCATCGATAAGATTAGTATTTTAAAAAATAAAAACCTCGAGGCAAGACGGGGCCAGAGCTTTGTAGTGCGAGCCCATTAGCCAAAGAGGCTATGATTTCAAAAATAAAACCTCGAGGCGAGATGGGGCCAGAGCCCGGTGGTGTGAGCCCATGAGCCAAAAGGGATTAGTATTTTGATTTGTATTGGTTCAAGTTTTAAAAACTAAAGGCACCACTAGGCTTAGGTCACCTTGTCGGGCTGATCACCCGGCTTAGGATCTTTAATTTGTCCGCCAGCTGCAGTTTGGATTCTGTCTGTACCGACCATGGCAACGGTTTCTATCTGCCGGTCCCACGTGTAGTGGCTACGGTTCTGATTTTGATCTGCCGGTCCCATTTGTATGGCTACGGTTCTGATTCTATTTCCGGTCCCACGTGTAGTGGCTACGGTTCTGTCTGCTCCTGTTACTTTGGTAATAGGAGAATATAGCTATGTGTGGTTGCCTATGTTTTATCTGTTTTATGATTCTTATTTGTTTATACTCATTATATTCTTGGAATTTGTTAATGTTTATGATATCGATCTTTCATCGTATTGTCTCTATTATTCAGGATTTTAAGTGTATTTCCAATTATTAAATGTTTTATGCAGGCTACTATCTTTTTGAGATATTTATGCTCAGGATCTGTCCATTTATTTGCTTTGATATTTATGTTCGGTCTTTCGATCATTTTATCATGCTTTAATGCTATTATTGTTTAGACTCTTTAATCAGTTTTACAATGATTCCATAAGGTTTTATGAATGTCCTTTTGTTTCATATTACTTCTTTATTTACTTGCCAGACCGTCGTATCTGACCCTGTTTGTTTGGTGCCAGTTTCCTCTCTTTCTGTTTTAGGTGTTTGATCGGAGGAGGCGGTGGGACCGCCGGTCTGACGTGAGAGGCTGCCCATAGATATCATCTAGATGTCAAGTTTGGCACCGGAGCTCGTAATATCACTTGGGGTAGTATGTCACTTAGTGGTTTATTTGTATGGCTTTGATAGCCTTTTTCATTGGGTTTGTAATTAAGACACTTGTTAATTGTAATTTAAATATGTGGGAAATAAATAGTCTTGTTACTACCAGCTCAGTGTTCTTTGAATTATGATTTGTGCCAGTCTGCTTATGTGATGGCTTTATGATATTGGTTGCGTGCGACACGGAACCCGATGGCCACGGATTCCGAGTCGTAACACCATGTTTAGCTTCCGCGAAAATATACTCTGATCGTGATGGAATTTTATTATCCTCATTCACGCGGATCTTGGGAAATATAACAAAAGTTTCAAATTCATTCCAAAATTTCGCACTCCGGGATCGGATCACTGCAGGGCCCTGTTTCGGGGTGTGACACATCGTCAAGCCAAGCTGACACTCAGCAAGTTCAGCCTGCTCTTACTCCAATGGAGACAACTTCTGACATAGAAGATCCTACGTCAGCTTCCTTCGTTGTTCCAGCAACTTCAGCAAAGGAAAAACCGATCTTCTTCCATAGATCGGATGCTTCTTCATCAAACTCCATGCTTGAACCTTTCCAAAATGAAGGTATGCCTCAACTATCCTTATATAGTTCTGTGGCACAAGCTATTATGAAGAAAATGGGCTATGACGCTCAAAACCCAGTCGGTTTGGGAGAAGCCCGCGGTATTCTCACACCATTGGGGCTCGGCTTGACCAAAAGCCAGCTGGAAGATTGGAGACTCTACGGCTATGTAGAAAAGTCTTCACACGGGCTAGGGTATGATCCCGACACTCCTCTGAGGCAGTTGACACAAAGGCTTAAAAGTCAATTTATTGACCATGCCTCAACATCTCGTATCCATGAAGACATCGATCTCCCTGGATATCTCTTCAATGAGTCACCTGACAAAGATCCAGGAAGCTCATCCAATTGGTACGATTTCTCTGACAATGAAGAGGAGTTGTCCGATGGCACAGACATGTGGTCTTCTGACCCAGAAGAATCCTCATCTCCAAAAGAAGTACCCTACTTCGACCCGGTTTCAATAGGCGATTGGGATCGTCTCATATCAAACCTTGAGAAAATTGCAGATCAAGAAGACCCCTGGAAAGGAACAAAGCCTTGGTCTAGAAATTCCCTTGAAACCCCAGAAGGTTTCGTTGAGCTGAAAGCCTCCGAAAATATTGTGGAGGAACCACCTTCGAACCATCTAACAGAAGATCCTGTTCAAAAGATAGACTTGGGATCACCAGATAACCCATGTCCGGTATTCATAAGCAAGAATATAAAGGATGATGAGTTACCCGAGTATATCGCCTTTCTTCGTGAGTTCGTTAATTGCTTTGCATGGTCTTACGCTGAAATGCCTGGTTTAGACCCAAAAATAGCAGTCCACAAACTCAATCTTCAAGAAGACATCAAGCCTATCAAACAGGGCCAAAGAAGATTTCGTCCAGATGTGATGGATAAAATTAAACAACAAGTTCAAAAACTCAAAAGCGTCGGCTTCATCCGTGAGGAACAACATCCTGAATGGTTGGCCAACATTGTCCCCGTGACAAAGAAAAATGGGCAGATCAGGGTCTGTATTGACTATAGAGACCTGAATGGCACATGCCCTAAAGATGAATTTCCGCTCCCCATACCAGAGGTAATGATTGATAATACCTGTGGATTCGAGCGAATGACATTCATGGATGGTTTCTCTAGCTACAATCAGATAAAGATGCATCCTGAGGATGAAAAACATACATCCTTTCGGACCCCATTTGGCGTGTATTGCTACACTGTCATGCCATTTGGTCTGAAAAATGCCGGTGCCACATATCAGAGGGCTTTGATGAAGATATTCCAAGATATGCAGCACAAGATGGTCGAATGTTATGTTGATGACCTCGCCGTCAAAAGCAAAAGAAAGGAAGATCATCTCGAAGACCTTCGAGAAGTCTTCCTCCGACTTCGCAAACACAAACTACGAATGAATCCTCTGAAATGCTTCTTCGGCATCTCGTCGGGTAAGTTCCTCGGATTCTTAGTTCAGAAAGCTGAAATAGAGCTTGACCCCATAAAAGTCAAAGCCATTCTATAAATGCCCTCTCCAAGAACCTTGAGAGAACTCAAAGGGCTTCAAGGGAGATTGGCCTACATCAGACGGTTCATCTCCAATCTTTCGGAGAAATGCCGTCCATTCTCCCGGTTGATGAAAAAAGGTGTAAGCTTTGTCTGGGATGCTGACTGTGAAGCTGCATTCCAAGATATCAAGTCATACCTGACCAAACCACCAGTGTTAGCTGCTCCTACCACTGGAAAACCATTCATCTTGTACACAAGAGCCATTGATCACTCTCTGGGAGCTCTGCTTGCACAAGAAAATGATGAAAGAAAAGAAGCTACTCTATATTACCTCAGCCGCATGCTAGTAGGTGCAGAGCATCGCTACTCTCCAGTCGAAAAAGAATGTCTTGTAGTGATGTTTTCCGTACAAAAGCTGCATCACTACTTGTTTTCCAACACAGTCTACCTGGTCTCGAGGGTCAACCTCTTGATGGTCCTTATCACAAAAGCAGGTTCTCTCAATGCCCGACTGGCAAAATGGTCCATCCTCCTGTCACAATTTGATATTAGGTGTGTACCACAAAAAGCAATCAAAGGGCAAGTTCTAGCGGACTTCCTCACAACTAGATGAATCAGAAATTTGAAGTCAGGAAGCCTGATCTGCTGCCTAACTATAACAAGGCACAATCTTCTGCAAAAGTTTGACATCTGTCACATCACCCACATTCGTAGAGGTGAAAACATATGTGCAGATGCCCTGGCTGGACTTGCCGCATCTATGGCAATCCAGGAAGGGGAAAACATGCAAATCACAGTGTGCGAAAGAAGAATCCTTCCTCCTCTTAACACACACCAAGCAGTTGCTGAATGCCACCAAGTAGTTGGAAGTCGGATTTCAATCCTTCAAACTTCAATCGGCGACTGGAGGGATCCATTTATTGATTACATTATGTTCAGAATCCTACCTAAAGATCCTAAAGAACGGGTAAGCATCCAGAGGCGAACCCCAAGCTTTCATTTGGATATTCCTTCAAAAATCCTTTACAGGAAATCCTTCAACGGAGTACTTCTACGCTGCTTGTCACAACAAGAGACTGAAGAAACACTTAAAGAAGTTCATGCTGGTCTTTGCGGAGCTCATTAGGCTGGTCCCAAGCTTTATGATCAGATAAAAAATGTTAGGTTATTACTGGCCTACCATGGTAGCTGAGGCAATGCAATTTGCTAAGCGCTGCCAACAATGCCAAGTTCATGGAGATTACATTCACATGCCTCCAGAATGGCTACATCCTACAGCGATTTCATGGCCTTTCGAAGCCTGGGGTATGGACATCATAGGTCCTATTTCTCCCCCTTCAAGCAAAGGTCATCGCTTCATCTTTGCCGCTACAGATTATTTCTCCAAGTGGTCAGAAGCATTTGCGCTCAACGAAATGAAGACCTCATCAGTCCTTCAGTTCCTGCGCACCAACATTATTTGTGTTTCGATATACCCAAAAGATTCGTCCATGATAACGGACCACAATTCCGGGATCATCGATTCTACAGGTTCTGCGACAAATACAAAATCCAAAGCTGTCCTTCGACTCCATACAATCCGGCAGCAAACGGATTAGCAAAAGCTTTCAACAAGACACTCTGCAAAATCCTCAAGAAGATGGTCTCTAGTCACAAAAGAGACTGGAGCGATAAAATGTTTGAAGCTTTGTGGGCCTATCGAACCATCGCTCGAGGACCAACCCATAGCACACCATTCTCCTTGATCTATGGATGTGAAGTTGTCGTGCCCTTGGAAGTACAAATTCCTTCCTTGAGGGTATCCTTGCAAAATGACATGACTTAAGAAAGCAATGTCAAATTGCGCCTCCATGAGCTGGACAATCTCGATGAGAGACGGCTCGAAGCTCGACAAAGCATTGAACTTTACCAAGCATGCATGGCAGGATCTTCTGACAAAAAGGTCAGGCAATGCGCCTACCAAAAGGGCGACTTGGTTCTTGCGGTAAAAAGACCAATGGTCTTCGCTCACAAGTCCAAAGGGAAATTTGAGCCAAAATGGGAGGCACCCTACGTCACCGACAAGGTTTTCTCCAACGGCACATACGCACTCCTAAACATGGAAGGGGACAGATGTATGCTTCCCATCAACGGCAAGTTCTTAAAGCGGTACTACCCTTGAAGACTTACCCAACTGGGTAAGAGCAATGCCTGTACGGCCAAAACCGGTTTCCAGGTACATGCTCGTTAAACCCACTTTTTTTAGAATTTTCATATCAAATGTTGAAATTTCTAGAAATTTAAACAATGCTTACTTTCATCATTTCATTATTCAAAAAATCCAAGTTTAGGAGCCTTTCCCTAACTTGACCAAAACTTTCAACCCTTGAACCCAAAATTCATTGTATGAAACAAAATCCGGATTCAGGGATTTCCACTCTAGTCCACCCTACCTTTTACCGCCTAAATGGTTTTAGGTCAAAATTTATGACCCTCATGTCTTTAAACAAAAAAAAAAAGGTTTTTCAAAAATTGCGGGGAAGCGACGCTTAGTCGATACTCACACAAATTGGAAGCATGCGAACCACGTTCGACTCTTCCAAAATCTCAGGGAAGCAACATTTCGTCGATACTTGTAAAATCCAAAATCGTGGAGATATAACATTTCAGTTGATATCCACAACCCAAATTTCAAAGGTTCGAAAAAACCTAAAAACCATGGAGACGCAACATTTCAGTTGATATCTATAACCCAAAGGTTCGAGAAAATTGCAAATTTCAAAAATCGTGGGGAAACGACAACAAGTCACTACCTGCAAAACCAAAATTCTTGAAAAAAAGGATGCGACATTCCATCGATACTTGCACCCAAATCTGTGAGGATGCGACATTCCATCGATACTCGCAACCGAATGAGCAAGGATGCGACATTCCATCGATACTTGTAAGACCATTCAGCAGGGAGGCGACTTTTAGTCGATACTTGCATTTTTGAAAACCAAACCAGGTATAAATGCCACCAAAACAGGCTATAGATGCCACCAAAACAGGCTATAAATGCCAACAAAACAGGTTATAGATGCCACCAAAGCAGGCTATAAATGCCACCAAACCGGCTATCAATGCCTCAAAGCAAAACCGGCTATCAATGCCACCAACCAAAACTTGGTTTTCAAAAAACTTCGGCTATCAATGCCACAAAACAAAACCGGCTATCAATGCCACAAACAAAAAAAAACTTGGCTTAAAAAAAAAAAAACCCGGCTATAGATGCCACCAAAACAGGCTGTAAATGCCACCAAAACCGGCTCTCATGCCACAAAACTGGCTTCCATGCCACAAACAAAATCTGGCTCCCATGCCAAAACAATCATTTGACAAAAGATTTTCACAAAATGATGAGCTTTTGATCAAATCCCATTTAGCAATTACTTTCATCACAAAAGGATTTAAGTGAGCGTAGGGAAAACAAAAAGAAAAAGCATCCCATTAAGCAATTACTTTCATCACAAAAAAGATTTAAGTGAGCGTAGGGAAAACAAAAAAAAGTACCAAAAAAATACATGCAGTACCAAAAAAAGAAAGTGTTCACAATCACTACAAAAAAAAAACAAAAAAAGTACAAAAAAATACATGTGGTACCAAAAAAAAAAGAGGGGAAGAAGGATAATTTCTATTAAAAAAAAAAAACAAACAGGAGCTCAACCAAAAATGGTCTCCAGCCAATATTTCAGCTCCTCAAGCAAACTTTTGGCCTCAGCTGTCAGGGATTCCAGGGCACGCTTCTTCAGGAACTTGCCAAGAGATGCTGGGGTGGGCTGTAACCCTTCTTTCACACCGGGAAGCTTATCCCGAGCAGTTTGCCATTGTTTATCCTCTTGAAACTTCCTTTCAAGGACTCGATCAGCATCTGCAACCTGGCGAATCAGAGCACTCTCCTTGTCGCGAGCCTCTGTTACAGCAGCCCACTTGGCAGTGACTTGTGCCTTCAGATGCTCAAGATGTTTCCTGGCCTCATCGACCTCCCTATCAAGGATGTTAAGGTCATGTGTCAGCCCAATGATGGCTAGCTCTCTAAGTTCTTCTCTCAGACTATCTGCTTCCTGCTTTGTGTAGCCTCATTCAGGTCAGACTTAGCCTTATCAGCAAGGTCCAGGAACATCTCCTTGAAGAACTGGTCGTCAGCAAAATCCATGGTCTCAAACCACTTGTCACCCAGCATAATGATCCTATCAACGATCGCCCTGGCACCTGTGACATCCAGACTAGCCTCTTCGGCATCACCGAGAATCTCATGCACATCCTGGACCATGCCAAATCATGCAACCAAGTGTCCAGCAAGGAGAGTCTCAATCCAGGAGCTCAGAACCCACACCACCACCTTCTTCACAAAAAGAAGAGATGGCCCAGCTGAAGATTCGCCCAGCTCCGTTGGTCGGCTGCCCATGTCATGCCCCGTCGGAAGAGGAACAAAAGAACTCTTTCCAGTTGGAGCTACTGGAGAAGGAATCTCAGCACGAGGTATCTCCTCAACAGTGTCAGAACTAGTCCCAGGAACCTCTACCTCTGGATTGACCTCTGGCATCCCTTGCTCTGGTTCTGAAGGAAGCGACGGACTCTCCTCTGTCACCGCAGAACCTGCCAAAGAAACACAAAAAGGTATGAATATGATCCTGTTTGAAAATCATTATCAGGGTTATTACTATAAAATACCTTCTTCGACGACTGGCGGAAGACTCTCTTCCTCTATGAACTCATTGGAAGCATCATCACCATTTGCATCCATCGATGGTTCAAAGTCATCGGAATTGTGTGATAAGTCAGCTGACAAGAAAAATATTAGCAAACCAACTCACAGACAAAAAGAAAAAGAAAGCAAAAGAAGTTATACCAATTGGAGATTCTGGTTTCATTCCAGAGTCCCCTAGTTCTTCTTCAGGTGCCCTGACAGGATCCGTCACCACCTCATCGGTTGGAACCTCAGGCATCGCCAAATCTTCCTCTGCTAAAAAAAAAAAAAAGAAAAGGAGCAGCAGGGAGAGAAAACAAATCCAGACATGGAAAAATCCCATGAAAAGAAATGGAAAGAGAAAGAGGAAGAATCATACCTTCACCAAAGGTCTCTTCTTCTCGGCTTCTCTTCTCTGGAGGCTTGTCAGCATCCACTGGCACATCTTCATTAATAGTAAGAGGGACTTCTATGTCAGGAGAGTCCTCATATTGCCCCTTGCTGCGATGATGACTCCTCTTCCTCTTACTCCTGCGGGCTCCCTTCTTATAGGAACCTGCCCCGCTGTCAGAGTCAGGTTTCCCACTTGACTCCTCACTGGATGGTTTACTCTTGTCAGTAGACTCCACAGAAGCTTGCCTCTGTGCCACTTGCATCCAAGCATCAAGTTCAGTTTCCTCCTGTTCTAGCTGCTCTAAAGCCTCATCAGGTATTTCTCGAACAACTTCAGAACCAATGACGCCCTGGTCACCGAGAAAGCCAGTCTTGTGCTTCTCTCCAAAAAGGAAGGCCCAAACTTCCTCTCGCCGGATGCCATCCGACTTTGCAAGGCCCTTTCCAGATGCCAGCTTCCCATCAAGCTCCTTCTTGGAAAGCCGCCGATATGCCGAAAAGCTCTTCGCGAACCACTTCGCAAAGTCGGCAGTCCAGGAAGCCGACAACACAGGGTAAGAGATCATGGCTGTAGTGTCTTCAGCACTATAGAAAGCCCATGCATTTCTCCCGTCCTGTAAACCTCCAAAGCGCTTCACCATGCTTGAAGACGCTCCAACAACGCCTTGAGAAAAGCCTAACTGCAGAGCAAATCGAGAAGGTACATACGGCTGGATGTCGACGAAAAGATGTCTGAGGTACACCATTATGCCGACATGTATGCTGAAAAAACCACTCCTTCTCTGCGTTTGTCAGGGAGTAATGTCTTTCTGACCCCACCCTGGTAGAGTCTCGGGAGGCACCAAAATCAAAAGCCTTCTTCTACGACTCTGGAGAAAGCTTCACTGAAGACTGCCCCATCTCGACGTCCCGGAAACCGTTCATAGGAAACCCAAGCCGAACCAAAAAAGCAGCAGCCTACAGTTCGGTACACAGGTAGGAGTAAAGAACTGGCACCAAAGCAAGCTGCTCTCCAAACGCCATCTGACAAGCCGAAAAAATACAATGCGGTCTGATGTGCGTTCCATCTCCTCCAGCAAAAATAGCCTCACCAAGCCAATAAGTGAGGTAAACAGCGAGATCTCTCCACAGTGCAATGTCAGGATATATGGCGTTTGTACTCGCACAGAAATCTCTCAACTATTCTTGCATAGCCAAGATCTTCTTCAAACTTGGATCCTAAGCCCTGGCTTCCTGGGTTGCACTATCGGAAGACTCCTTGCTATCAAAAAGTTGGGGGAACGAAGAGCTAGAACTCTTCCAACTGGTGGATCTAACTTTCAAACCCTCCTTCTCCTTCAAAAAATCATAGAAGGCAATGAGCTGAAAGTACAGAAGCCTGAACTCATTAGATTGCTCCTCAAGGACACTGTCGATCGGTATAAACTCCTCATAGAATCTGTCAAGGATGGGCAATCCAGTAATGACGCTCAGCTCCTTCAAAGAGAAACCAATCTCACCATTCGTCACAACAAAAGTATTGGTTTGTGAAAGGAATGACTCCAACATAGCCATGAAGGCCTCGTCGGAAAAAATCACGGTCTCCCTAAAAGCGTGGTCCGCGTGAAAAATCCTGGCTTCCTTCAAAACGGCACCACCAATCAGCAGGACGCGATCAGTCCACGACTTCCACTTGGAGTCAGCACTGAAAAGGCCACGAAGTCAAAAAGGCTTCATCCAATTGCTGCCGTCACCGCTGAAAATGCCAAGGCCCACCGATCTTAAATCGACCGACGGATAATCAGAGCCTGGTAACCGCTGTCTGGCATCAACATGTCCATGTCAGTAGGCGATTTCTCCGCATATCCAAGAGAACCGCCAACAAAAACCCAGTCTTGATTACATTTGTCCTTCTCACCCAGCTTGGAGGATCTTCCCTCTTAGAGCACGTGGGGGCAAGGCTCATGATCGAGACGGTGCGATCAAACGTCGACCGGGTGGCAACAGTCTTCTTTTCACCATCTGCAGTGAAAGAGAACTGAAAACACCTCCTCTGGTATGTCATGTCATCAGGGACGGCATCACCAAAGAAGAAGGTAGGCTTGGATAAAACACTCTGATCTTCCATCACCCATGGACGACTGCTTACCATGATCTTATAAAAATCCTCTCCCTTGAGAGCGATCAGTCGCTGCCTCATCTCATCTCTATTGAGGGAGTCGCACTCTTCCCGATTTCTCTCAGCATACTGGACCTTCTCCTAGGCCTGTTGAACGGCCGGATTAAAAGATCTAACAGATCGATGAGATACGCTTGTAACAGGCTCTTTACCCTTGTTCATTCTGGAGGACCCACCTGCAAAGGTTGGAAAAGAAAAAGATCAAACATCAAAATGACAGAATTTCGCTAAAAAGAATCTGGCGAAATTTTGACATGACTCCGGGGCAATTCCGAAGAAAAGGAACTACTCCGAAAGAAATAGAAAGCTTGAAGATGGGCTCAACATTGCTGCGAGCTCCGAAACTCCAAACTTTCGAAACCTCAAAGTCTCCGCAAAATCAGGAAGGGCTCAACATCGCTGCGAGCTCCAAATTCCCAAATTTGTAAAAACTTTCAGGTATGCTATCACATCATCCTACAAATTTAATTTACAATAGAATGCATGCATGTGTTGGAATTTGAGATGACTTGAGAGTCTTTTGAAGAATTGAAGAAATTAATATCTCAAAGTATTGTTTTGAGTTGGAATTATTGTCAACACATTGTCACAATCATGATGATAATAAGCTGGTGTTGATAGAGCTGAAAAGAAGAATCAGAATTGAAACAGTCAGGAATTCAGATTTACTGAAACAGATTGGTCGGTCGACCGGGCACCCCATGCGGTCGACCGAAGCAAGAGAAACCTGCAGAAAAAGTTTTAGACTGCTCCCAGTTATTTTCGTGACACAGTGTGTCTTCGGTCGACCGGGACCCCAGGATGTCGACCGAGCGCGATAGTTGTCTATTTCCAGACAGTGTATGATGTCGACCGAGCAAGGCATGATGTCGACCGAGCACGGGAACCAGAGTTGCGTAGAAATAGAAGTCTTGCACGAAAATTCAGCATTCTTTTCTATTTCGTTTGGGACTCTTTCTAAACAAATTGTAGCCTGTTTTGAATACAATTAAGGGTTATCATAACCTATAAAAAGGCATGTATGGGTCGTTCTTAAAGAGACCAGAAGAGAAGAGAAAAGAGA
Source organism: Litsea cubeba (assembly GCA_012931725.1). NCBI lineage: Eukaryota > Viridiplantae > Streptophyta > Magnoliopsida > Laurales > Lauraceae > Litsea > Litsea cubeba. The sequence continues at coordinate 57,873 of WHSA01000808.1, read as the reverse complement.
GAAGAGAAGAGAGAAGAGAGTGCTGTGTTGCTGTGTTGCTGCATTATCAGAAGTTTCTACAGCAAGTGTGGACGAGGATGTGCTCTTGAAGATGGTTGTTTCGTCCATAAGATAAGTGTCTCTCTGTTTATGCTTTAATTTCAATTTGTAAGGGATTGAGAGAGAGAGATTGTAGAGGGGAAGGTCTATAGAAAAAGGTTTTTACTTTTATTCTGTAGAACATCAAGTTGGTGCTTGGTGTCTGGGGTTTGGTGATCCTATCTGTTGGTACAGATAAATTGTAAAGGGAGTCGGTGCTTCCTAGATAGTTGGTGCTATCTGAAACTCAAGGGAGTAGGTGCTTCCTAGATAGTTGGTGCTATCTGAAACTAAGGGTTGGTGCTCTTTGTCGTTGGTGCGACTAAATAGATTCAGATCTGTTCCGGATTGGTGTTCGGACAGTCTTTGAACCGTGGACATAGCCTTTCGGTGAACCACGTTAAATTTGGTGTCCTTGTGTGATTTGATTTGCTTTTGTTGTTAATTTGGACCTGTTTTTAAGAAATCACTGATTCACCCCCCCCCCCCTCTCAGTGATCGCGATATCTAACAATTGGTATCAGAGCGTAAGGTTCCCTTGAAAAGCTTAACACGCTAAGGGTGATCTCTTGTCAAATCACATGGCAACCAATACAGGGAATAAGAAAGCACCTTTGTTTGATGGTTCTAATTACTCCTTCTGGAAGATCAGAATGCAGGCTTTCATTAAGTCACTTGGCTATGATGTCTGGGAGACTGTCAGAGTCGGTTACAATATTGCCATTGTACCCAATGATGCTGCAACGAAGAAGTTAGCAGACAACGACTCTAAGGCGCAGAATGCACTCTTTAGTGGCCTTGTGGACAGCGAGCTGGTCAAAGTAATTGCATGCAAAACAGCCAAGGAAATATGGGACAAGTTGAAAAGCATTCATGAAGGAGATGAGAAGATCAAAGAAGCAAAATTGCAAACCCATCGCTCTCAATTTGAATCTCTTCGCATGGAGGAAAGCGAGAATGTTGACTCATATTTACAACGAGTTAATGAAGTCACGAATGACATTCGTGGACTAGGGGAAGAGATAAAAGAACCAGTCATCATCAAAAAGGTTCTAAGATCTCTTCTTCCCCGGTTTGATTCAAAAGTCTCAGCCATAGAAGAAGCCAAGGATCTGAATGAATTTTCCATGGATGAGTTGCATGGTTCTGTTGGAATTTGAGATGAACTTGAGATGACTTTAGAGTCTTTTGATAAATTGAAGAATTAGCATCTCAAGTATTGATTTGAGTTGGAATTCTTGTCAACACATTGTCACAAACATGATGTTGAAAGGCTAGTGTTGATAGAGCTGAAAAGAAGAAACAGAAGTGAAACAGTCAGGAACTCAGAATTCCTGAAGCAGAGCACGCGGTCGACCGGGCTCTTCATGCGGTCGATCCGAGCAAGAAGAAACCTGCAGAAAACAGTTTTTGGTAGCTCCCAGTTATTTTCGTGACACAGTGTGTCTTCGGTCGACCGGGACCTCAGCATGTCGACCGAGCTCGATAAGTGACTGATTCCAGACAGTGTATGATGTCGACCGAGCACAGTATGATGTCGACCGAGCACGGGAACCAGAGTTGCGCAGAATTAGAAGTTTTGCACGAAAATTCAGCACACTTATCTATTTCGTTTGGGACTCTTTCTCAACGAATTGTAGCCCGTTTTGAATACAATTAAGGGTTATTAAAACCTATATAAAGGCATGCTTGGGTCGTTCATAAACACACAAAAAGAAAAGACACCAGAAGAGAAGAGAAAAGAGAGAGGAGAAGAGAGAAGAGTGTTGCTGTGTGCTGTTGTGCTACATCTTTCTACAGCAATTATGGACGGGATTATGCTCTAGAAGATGGTGATTCGTCCATGAGTTAAGTGTCTCTCTGTTTATGCTTTAATTTCAATTTGTAAGGGATTGAGAGAGAGAGAATTGTAGAGGGGAAGGGCTGTAGACAGAGTTTATTTCTATTCTGTTCTTACATCAAGTTGGTGCTTGGTGTTTGGGGTTTGGTGATCCTATCTGTGGGTGCAGATAAATTGTAAAGGGAGTCGGTGCTTCCTAGATAGTTGGTGCTATCTGAAACTCAAGGGAGTCGGTGCTTCCTAGATAGTTGGTGCTATCTGAAACTAAGGGTTGGTGCTCTTTGTCGTTGGTGCGACTAAATAAGATTCAGATCTGTCCCGGATTGGTGTTCGGACAGTCTTTGAACCGTGGACGTAGCCTTTCGGTGAACCACGTTAAATCTGGTGTCATAGTGTGATTTGACTTGTTTTGTTGTTGAATTGGACCTGTTTTTAGAAATCACTGATTCACCCCCCCCTCTCAGTGATCGTGGTATCCAACAATTGGTATCAGAGCGAGGTTCCCTTGATCAGTTTAATACGCTAAGGGTGATCTCTTGTCAAATCACATGGCAGTCAATACGGGGAATATGAAAGCACCTCTGTTTGATGGTTCTAATTACTCTTTCTGGAAGATTAGGATGCAAGCCTTCATCAAATCTCTTGGCTATGATGTTTGGGAGGCTGTCAGAGCCGGTTATAATGCTGCCACTGTACCCAATGATACAGCATCGAAGAAGTTGGCAGACAACGACTCCAAGGCGCAGAATGCACTCTTTAGTGGCCTTGTGGACAGCGAGCTTGTCAAAGTAATTGCATGCAAAACAGCCAAGGAAATTTGGGACAAGTTGCAAAGCATACATGAAGGTGATGAGAAGATTAAAGAAGCCAAATTGCAAACTCATCGCTCTCAATTCGAGTCTCTTCGCATGGAGGAAAGCGAGAATGTTGACTCGTATATGCAACGAGTGAATGAAGTCACGAATGACATTCGTGGACTAGGGGAGGAGATTAAAGAGCCGGTCATCGTCAAAAAGGTTCTAAGATCTCTTCTTCCCCGGTTTGATTCAAAAGTCTCAGCCATTGAAGAAGCCAAAGATCTGAATGCATTTTCCATGGATGAATTACATGGTTCTCTAACCGCCTATGAGATGCGCATAGGAAAGACGTCTTCATCTGATAAAGAAGCGGCCTTCAAAGTTCAGAAAAAGGCAAAAGAGACTGCTGGTCATGATATTGATTCTGATGATGATGAGCTTGAGGCTCAATTTGTTAGAAAGTTGAAGAAAGGAAGCATTGGCAAGTACAAAGGGAAGCTACCCTTTAAATGCTTCAATTGTGGAGGTATTGGTCACTTTGCTGCGAAGTGTCCCCTAAAAGAAGACAATGATAATGACTCTTATGCTGAAAAGAGTAAAGGAAAGAGAAATTTTAGAAAAAGGGGCAAAGCTAAAAACTTTCTATGTCAACAAGATGACAGCACGTCTGAATCTTCAGACGATGATGAATCAACCGAAGCTCTCTTCATGGTCACTGTTGAAGAAGAAGAAGAGCTAGATCCTGAAGAGGATGAGGAGGCTGAAGTCAATCTTGAAGAGGAACTCATAGCCGCACTTGAGGAGCTAAGCATGGAACGCAAATCAAGTAAGAAAAATCTGAAACTTCTCCATGAATCTGAAAGTTCTATTATTTCTTTGAAAACTCAAGTAGAAGAATATAAAAGAATGGTAGAAGTCCTTGAAAACCAAATAAGTATCAAAAAGGAAGAGGCTATGAAACTTGAAACTGAGATCGCTAGAGCAAAGGCTGAAAATTTGGAAAATAGCAAAAAACTCAAAGCGCTCCAAGCGATTGAAGGGACTATGAAACTCAATGAACTACTGAAAGTTCAAAGACCAGCCCACTTCAGATTTGGTCTAGGATTTGAGAAAGGTGAATCCTCTAAGATTGCACCTCCTGAAAAGAAAAAGTTTGTGAAGCAAGTCACTGCACCTTCTAACTCTATGAAGCCCACTCAACCTAGAAAGGAGTCCATTCCTCTTAGAAAGGTAATGAAGATTAACCAGCCACAAAGAAGATATAAATTCTATGGTTATTGCTTTCATTGTAATAGGTTTGGACATAAAAGAGCTGATTGCAAATTCTATGTAAGAAACAGTCCATTTGTGACTAGGAATCCTTTTTCAATCCTAAGTAGCCACAAAATTGAGTGCTATACGTGTCATAATTATGGACACTTGGCTAGGGATTGTAGGTTGCATATTGCTAACAAGTTTCAGGTTGAAAAGAAACCCAAGTTAGTTAAGGCTTCGAGAGCAAAGAAAAGTGCAGAAAGTTCCAAAGAATCTCTCATTGTGCAAACGGCATTCAATGCACAAAAGAAGACAGCACCATGGGTCCTTGATAGTGGTTGTTCAAGCCATATGACTGGTGATAAAGAGAAATTTGTCAAATTACAGCACTATGAAGGCGGTTCAGTGAAGTTTGGCAACAATGATGGTGCCAAAATCTGCGGAAAAGGTGTTATTCAGCTTATGGCAAACAAGATCAGATCTGAAGAAGACTTATATGTGTCTGGATTGAGACACAACCTGCTTAGTGTGAGCCAGATCTGTGACAAGGGTCATGAAGTTATCTTCACAAAGAATGGGTTTGCCATCAAGAAGAGTAGCAACGGGAAAACAGTGGCAACTGGATCAAGAACTGCTGGAAATCTCTATACACTGTCAGATGGAGCTGAAAAGACCTGCTTGATGAGTCGGACAGAGGAAAGTTGGTTGTGGCACAAACGCCTTGGGCATCTAAGCTTTGACAACATGTTAAAGATTTGCAAATCAAAGGCTGTAAGAGGCATGTCTACAGTTGAAAAGCCTTCCAATCCCATTTGCGACTCTTGCCAAAAGGGAAAACAAACGAGGGTTATGTTCAAGTCAAAGGAGCATCATTCAAAGAAACCTCTTGAGCTAGTGCACACTGATCTCTGTGGACCGATGCGAACTCAAAGCACCAATGGAGATAAGTATTTCATGTTATGCATTGATGATTATACTCGTATGACATGGGTATTGTTTCTTAAGCATAAGCATCAAGCACTTGATCGTTTTAAAGTGTTTAAAGCACAGGTTGAAAATCAATTGGAAAAACGTATCAAGATTTTAAGGTCTGATCGTGGAGGCGAGTTCACATCTGAAGAGTTCACTAAATATTGTGAACATCATGGCATTCAAAGACAGTACTCAGCCCCTAGAACTCCACAGCAAAATGGAGTTGTGGAACGGAAGAATCGCACCGTACAAGAGATGGCTCGTACGATGCTGAGTGAAAGCAAGATGGCCGACAAGTATTGGAAAGAGGCAATTCATACGGCTGTATACATTCAAAACCGATGCTTGATCAGGCCACATGAAGTCAAAACTCCCTATGAGCTATGGTTTGGAAGAAAAGCAACAGTCAAGCACTTCAAAGTCTTCGGCAGCAAGTGTTACATCAAGCGGCTCGAACAAAATCCGGGCAAATTTGAAGAGAGAGCTGACGAAGGTATATTTCTGGGTTACTCCTCTACTAGCAAGGCATATAGATGTCTTAACAAAAGAACCAGAAAAATCATAGAAAGTGCTGATGTGAGAATAGATGAGAATATTGAACCAAAGAATGCAACTCATAATGACAGTCCAGTTTATGAGGACTCGAGTGAGATTGATGATGAGATGGCTGAATCTAATGATTCTGAGAAATCAAAGGATGACTCAGAAGATTCTACACCTAAGAAGCACAGCACTTGGGTAGAGCAACACCCTAAGGATCAAATCATTGGAGATCCTAAGGCAGGCGTTCAAACTAGACAAAGTGTAGTTAGCAATTTACTCACTTGTGTCCACCATTGAACCCAAGACTGTGGCTGAAGCCAGTCTCGATGATAGTTGGTTAAAAGCTATGCATGAGGAGTTGGAGCAAATTGAGAAGAACTCCACATGGGAACTTGTTCCTAGACCTACTGATAAGAATGTTATTGGTACCAAATGGGTCTTTAGGAATAAGCTGAATGAAGATGGTCAAGTCATAAGAAACAAAGCAAGGTTGGTTTGTAAAGGCTATGCTCAAGTTGAAGGCATAGATTTTGAAGAGACCTTTGCACCGGTGGCTCGTCTGGAAGCTATTCGAATGTTTCTTGCATTGGCAGCATACAAAACCTTCAAGGTATTTCAGATGGACGTAAAGTCAGCTTTCTTGAATGGTTTACTTGAAGAAGAAGTCTACATTGAGCAACCTGATGGTTTTCTCATCAGCAAAAATACAGATCTAGTGTGCAAGTTGAAAAAGGCTCTTTATGGACTGAAACAAGCGCCAAGGGCGTGGTATGCAAGGCTGGATCTCTATCTCCGCAAGATCGGTTTTGGAAAAGGACTTGTTGATAGCAATCTATATGTCAAAACTGAGTTAAGCAAACAGCTGGTTGTCATTGTTTATGTTGATGACATAATCTTTGGAGGCAATGATGAGGAGATGTGCAGGAATTTTGCAGAAGAGATGAAGAAAGAATTTGAGATGTCAATGCTTGGAGAACTAAAGTTCTTTCTTGGTTTACAAGTTCAGCAGCTGAAACATGGTATCTTCATATCACAGATGAAGTACATTAAGGAAATGCTGAAACGGTTCAATATGGAAGACAGCAAGCCAGTGAGCACACCAATGACAACGAACACGAAGCTTAGCAAAGATGATAAGGCCTCGTCCGTTGATCATACCACCTATCGCTCAATGATAGGAAGCTTGCTCTACTTGACTGCAACAAGACCAGATCTTCTACAAGCAGTATGTATGGTTGCACGTTTTCAAGCAGCACCAACTGAAACGCACCTTACAGCAGTGAAACGAATCTTTCGATATCTGAAAGGTACTATGGAGCTTGGTATCTGGTATCCCAAAGGGAAATCCTTCACTCTAGTTGCATATTCTGATGCCGATTGGGCTGGATGCGTAGATGATCGCAAGAGTACTAGCGGCGGCGCATTTTATCTTGGAGAAAGATTAGTTGCTTGGCATAGTAAGAAGCAAGACTCAGTATCCCTTTCGACAGCGGAAGCGGAATATATTGCAGCGGCAACATGTTGTACGCAAGTGTTATGGATGCGGCAAATGCTCTCTGATCTAGGAGTTCCTACAACGGATCCTACGCCGATCCTATGTGACAACACGAGTGCAATTCATATATCTAAGAATCCTGTTCAGCACTCTCGAACAAAGCATGTAGCAATTCGTTATCATTTTCTTAAAGATAAAGTTGCTGATGGAGAGGTCAAGTTGGAGTATGTTCCAACAACTGAGCAAGTGGCTGATATTTTCACGAAACCTCTGCCAAAGGAAGTCTTTGAGTATCTCCGGAAAAAGTTAGGAGTTACTCACTCTCCTAAACCGTAGGAGTTGTGCTTGAAAGGGGGAGCAATGCATTCATTGAAAATCCTATTCGCTCCTCGGTTTGGTCCCTTTGGACTTGTTGTCAAAGGGGGAGAGATGTTATTATGCTATGAAAGCTAGGAAGAGATGTTATGCTATGAAAGCTAGGGGGAGATTGTTGAAAGTGCATGGTTGATATTTCCGAATTTCAGAATTGGTTCCAAGTGAGTATTGAAAAGAACTTGGAAGAGCTGCAAGCTGGAGTTGAAAGTGTTGAAGTTCCAATAGTGTTGCCAACAATTCCAAAGGGGGAGATTGTTGGAATTTGAGATGAACTTGAGATGACTTTAGAGTCTTTTGATGAATTGAAGAATTAGTATCTCAAGTATTGATTTGAGTTGGAATTCTTGTCAACACATTGTCACAAACATGATGATAATAGGCTAGTGTTGATAGAGCTGAAAAGAAGAAACAGAAGTGAAACAGTCAGGAACTCAGAATTCCTGAAGCAGAGCACGCGGTCGACCGGGCTCTTCATGCGGTCGACCGAGCAAGAAGAAACCTGCAGAAAACAGTTTTTGGTAGCTCCCAGTTATTTTCGTGACACAGTGTGTCTTCGGTCGACCGGGACCTCAGGATGTCGACCGAGCTCGATAAGTGACTGATTCCAGACAGTGTATGATGTCGACCGAGCACAGTATGATGTCGACCGAGCACGGGAACCAGAGTTGCGCAGAATTAGAAGTTTTGCACGAAAATTCAGCACACTTATCTATTTCGTTTGGGACTCTTTCTCAACGAATTGTAGCCCGTTTTGAATACAATTAAGGGTTATTAAAACCTATATAAAGTCATGCTTGGGTCGTTCATAAACACACAAAAAGAAAAGACACCAGAAGAGAAGAGAAAAGAGAGAGGAGAAGAGAGAAGAGTGTTGCTGTGTGCTGTTGTGCTACATCTTTCTACAGCAATTATGGACGGGATTATGCTCTAGAAGATGGTGATTCGTCCATGAGTTAAGTGTCTCTCTGTTTATGCTTTAATTTCAATTTGTAAGGGATTGAGAGAGAGAGAATTGTAGAGGGGAAGGGCTGTAGACAGAGTTTATTTCTATTCTGTTCTTACATCAAGTTGGTGCTTGGTGTTTGGGGTTTGGTGATCCTATCTGTGGGTGCAGATAAATTGTAAAGGGAGTCGGTGCTTCCTAGATAGTTGGTGCTATCTGAAACTCAAGGGAGTCGGTGCTTCCTAGATAGTTGGTGCTATCTGAAACTAAGGGTTGGTGCTCTTTGTCGTTGGTGCGACTAAATAAGATTCAGATCTGTCCCGGATTGGTGTTCGGACAGTCTTTGAACCGTGGACGTAGCCTTTCGGTGAACCACGTTAAATCTGGTGTCATAGTGTGATTTGACTTGTTTTGTTGTTGAATTGGACCTGTTTTTAGAAATCACTGATTCACCCCCCCCTCTCAGTGATCGTGGTATCCAACAGGTTCACTCACTGCCTATGAGATGCGCATAGGTAAGACGTCTTCATCTGATAGAGAAGCGGCCTTCAAAGTTTAGAAAAAGGGAAAAGAGACTGCTGGTCATGATTCTGATACTGATGATGATGAGCTTGAGGCTCAATTTGTTAAAAAGCTGAAGAAAGGAAGCAATGGAAAGTACAAAGGGAAGCTACCCTTTAAATGCTTCAATTGTGGCGGTGTTGGTCACTTTGCTGCGAAGTGCCCGCTGAAAGAGAATAATGATGATGACTCTTACGTTGATAAGAGTAAGTGGAAGAAAAATTTTAGAAAGAGGGGCAAAGCAAAAAGCTTCATCAGTCAATATAATGACAGCACGTCTGAAACTTCAGACGATGATGAATCAGCCGAGGCAACTGGAGCTCTCTTCATGATTACCGTTGAAAAAGAAGACGAGCAAGAGCCAGAAGAGGAAGAGGAGGCTGAGGTCAATCTCGAAGAAGAACTCATTGCCGCACTTGAGGAGCTTAGCATGGAACGAAAAACAAGTAAGAAAAATCTGAAACTTCTTCATGAATCTGAAAGTTCAATTATTGCTTTGAAAACTCAAGTTGTAGAATATAAAAGAATGGTGGAAGTCCTTCAAAATCAAATAAGTATCAAAAAGGAAGAGGCTATGAAACTTGAAACTGAAATCGCTAGAGCAAAGGCTGAAAACTTGGAAAGTAGCCGAAAACTCAAAGCACTCCAAGCGATTGAAGGGACAATGAAACTCAATGAAATTCTGAAAGTTCAAAAGCCCTTCCACAATAAATTTGGTATTGGATTTGAAACCGAAGAGTCCTCTAAAGCTGCACCTTCTTTGCTTATGAAACAAAGTGCCATACCTCTCAAGGCTACAAAGCATCAAATTCAGCCTAATATTGAGATGTTCAATAAGAAAAGGTTTGTGGAGTTTAACCAGCCACCTAAGAAAGGAAGAATGTTCAGATTCTATGGTTATTGCTATCATTGTAATAGATATGGACGTAAAAGAGCTGATTGCAAATTCTATGTTAGAAACAGCCCATTTGTGACTAGGAACCCTTTCTCAATCCTAAACAGCCACAAAATTGAGTGCTATATGTGTCATGATTATGGACACTTGGCTAGGGATTGTAGGTTGCCTATAGCTAACCAATTTCAGGTTGAAAAGAAACCCAAGTTAGTTAAGGCATGAAGAGCAAAGAAAAGGGAAGGTAATTCCAAAGAATCTCTCATTGTGCAAACGGCATTCAATGCACAAAAGAAGACAGCACCATGGGTACTTGATAGTGGCTGTTCAAGCCATATGACAGGTGATAAGGAAAAATTCGTCAAATTACAGCACTATGAAGGCGGATCAGTGAAGTTTGGTAACAATGATGGTGCCAAAATCTGCGGAAAAGGTGTTGTTCAGCTAAAGGCAAACAAGATCAGATCAGACGAGGTCTTATATGTGTCTGGACTAAGACACAACTTGCTTAGTGTGAGCCAGATCTGTGACAAAGGCCACGAAGTTGTCTTCACTAAGAATGGTTTTGCTATCAAGAAGTGTAGCAACGGCAAAACAGTGGCTACTGGATCTAGGACTGCTGGAAATCTCTATACATTGTCAGATGGAGCTGAAAAGACTTACTTGATGAGTCGGACAGAGGAAAGTTGGTTGTGGCACAAACGCCTTGGGCATCTAAACTTTGATAACATGTCAAAGATTTGCAATTCTAAGGCTGTCAGAGGTATGTCTACAGTTGAAAAACCTTCCAACCCCATTTGTGATTCTTGTCAAAAGGGAAAACAAACGAGGGTAATGTTCAAGTCAAAGGAGCATCATTTAAAGAAACCTCTTGAGCTAGTGCACACTGATCTCTGTGGACCGATGCGAACTCAAAGCACCAATGGAGATAAGTATTTTATGTTATGCATTGATGATTATACTCGTATGACATGGGTATTGTTTCTTAAACATAAACACCAAGCACTTGATCGTTTTAAAGTGTTTAAAGCACAGGTTGAAAATATGCTTGGAAAACGTATCAAGATTTTAAGGTCTGATCGAGGCGGTGAATTCACATCTGAAGAGTTCACTAACTATTGTGAGCACCATGGCATTCAAAGACAGTATTCAGCCCCTAGAACTCCACAGCAAAATGGAGTTGTGGAACGGAAAAATCACACCGTTCAAGAGATGGCTCGTACAATGCTAACTGAGAGCAAGCTAGCTGACAAATACTGGAAGGAGGCAATCCATACGGCTGTATACATTCAGAATCGATGCTTGATCAGGCCACATGAAGACAAAACTCCTTATGAGCTATGGTTTGGGAGAAAAGCAACAGTCAAGCACTTCAGAGTCTTCGGTAGCAAGTGTTACATCAAGCGTCTTGAACAAAATCCGGGCAAATTTGATGAAAGAGCTGATGAAGGTATATTTCTGGGTTATTCCTCATCTAGTAAGGCTTACAGATGTCTTAACAAAAGGACCAGAAAAATCATAGAAAGTGCTGATGTTAGAATTGATGAAAACTATGAATCAAAGAATGGAACTCATTATGACAGTCCAGTTCATGAGGACTCGAGTGAGATTGATGATGAAGTAGCTAAACCTAATGATTCTGAGAAATCAAAGGATGACTCAGAGGATGCTACATCTAGAAAGAAAGGCACTTGGGTAGAGCAACACCCTAAGGATCAAATCATTGGAGATCCTGAGGCCGGTGTTAAAACAAGACAAAGTGTAGTTAGCAATTACTCACTTGTGTCCACAATTGAACCCAAGACTGTAGCTGAAGCCAGTCTCGATGAAAGTTGGTTGAAAGCTATGCATGAGGAGTTGGAGCAAATTGAGAAGAACTCTACATGGGAACTAGTCTCTAGACCTAACGATAAGAATGTTATTGGTACTAAATGGGTCTTTCGGAATAAGCTGAATGAAGATGGTCAGGTCATACGAAACAAAGCAAGGTTGGTTTGTAAAGGCTATGCTCAAGTTGAAGGCATAGATTTTGAAGAGACCTTTGCACCGGTGGCTCGTCTGGAAGCCATTCGTATGTTTCTTGCATTGGCTGCATACAAACCTTCAAGGTATTTCAGATGGATGTAAAGTCAGCCTTCTTGAATGGGATACTTGAAGAAGAGGTCTACATTGAGCAACCTGATGGTTTTCCTATTAGCAAAAATTCAGACCTAGTGTGCAAATTGAAAAAGGCTCTTTATGGGCTGAAACAAGCGCCAAGGGCGTGGTATGCAAGGCTAGACCTATATCTCCGCAAGATCGGTTTTGGAAAAGGACTGGTTGATAGCAATCTTTATGTCAAAACAGCGTTGAGCAAACAGCTGGTTGTTATTGTTTATGTCGATGACATAATCTTTGGTGGCAACGATGAAGAAATGTGCAGGAATTTCACTGAAGAGATGAAGAAAGAATTTGAGATGTCAATGCTTGGAGAACTAAAGTTCTTCCTTGGTTTACAAGTTCAACAGCTGAAACATGGTATTTTCATATCACAGATGAAATACATCAAGGAAATGCTGAAGCGATTTAACATGGAAGACAGCAAGCCAGTGAGCACACCAATGACAACGAACACAAAGCTAAGCAAAGATGATAAGGGTTCGTCCGTTGATCACACCACTTATCGTTCTATGATAGGAAGCTTGCTTTATTTGACTGCTACAAGACCGGATCTTCTGCAAGCAGTATGTATGGTGGCTCGATTTCAAGCATCACCAACTGAGACGCACCTTACAGCAGTAAAAAGGATATTTCGATATCTGAAAGGTACCATGGAGCTTGGCATTTGGTATCCTAAAGGCAAATCCTTCACTCTTGTTGCATACTCCGACGCCGATTGGGCTGGATGTATAGATGATCGCAAGAGTACAAGCGGTGGTGCATTCTATCTCGGTGACAGGTTGGTGGCATGGCATAGTAAGAAACAAGACTCAGTATCCCTTTCTACAGCGGAAGCAGAATATATTGCAGCGGCAACTTGTTGTACGCAAGTGTTATGGATGCGGCAAATGCTCTCTGATCTAGGAGTTCCGACAACAGATCCTACGCCGATCCTCTGTGACAACACAAGTGCAATTCACATCTCCAAGAATCCTGTTCAACACTCTAGAACGAAGCATGTTGCAATACGCTATCACTTTCTCAAGGAAAAGGTTGCAGACGGTGAGGTAAAGTTGGAATATGTCCCAACTACTGAGCAAGTTGCTGATATCTTCACAAAACCTCTGCCAAAGGAAGTCTTCGAGTATCTCCGAAAGAAATTAGGAGTTACTCACTCTCCTAATCCTTAGGAGATGGGCTTGAAAGGGGGAGTAAAGTATTCCTTGAATATACTATTCGCTCCTTCGTTAGTCCCTTTGGACTTGTTGTCAAAGAGGGAGAAAGACTGAAGCTAGGAGAAAGCTATGTTAGAAGATGTTAGAAGAAGTTATGCTATGATAACTTTGGGGAGATTGGTATCAAGAGTGTTAGAGCTCTTGATTGAGTTAGAGATCTTGATTGATTTTTTAAAAAAGACAGGGGGAGATTATGGTTCTGAAGAAGCTTCATGAAGATCAACTAGTTTAAACGTGTTTCTAAGTGTTGACGTTCCAAAAGTGTTGCCAACAATTCCAAAGGGGGAGATTGTTGGAATTTGAGATGACTTGAGAGTCTTTTGAAGAATTGAAGAAATTAATATCTCAAAGTATTGTTTTGAGTTGGAATTATTGTCAACACATTATCACAAGCATGATGATAATAAGCTGGTGTTGATAGAGCTTAAAAGAGAAATCAGAATTGAAACAGTCAGGAATTCAGATTTCCTGAAATAGAGTGGTCGGTCGACCGGGCACCCCATGCGGTCGACCGAAGCAAGAGAAACCTGCAGAAAAAGTTTTAGACTGCTCCCAGTTATTTTCGTGACACAGTGTGTCTTCGGTCGACCGGGACCCCAGGATGTCGACCGAGCGCGATAGTTGTCTGTTTCCAGATAGTGTAAGATGTCGACCGAGCAAGGCATGATGTCGACCGAGCACGGGAACCAGAGTTGCGCAGAAACAGAAGTCTTGCACGAAAATTCAGCATTCTTTTCTATTTCGTTTGGGACTCTTTCTAAACGAATTGTAGCCTATTTTGAATACAATTAAGGGTTATCATAACCTATAAAAAGGCATGTATGGGTCGTTCTTAAAGAGACCAGAAGAGAAGAGAAAAGAGAGAAGAGAAGAGAGAAGAGAGTGCTGTGTTGCTGTGTTGCTGCATTATCAGAAGTTTCTACAGCAAGTGTGGATGAGGATGTGCTCTTGAAGATGGTGTTTCGTCCATAAGATAAGTGTCTCTCTGTTTATGCTTTAATTTCAATTTGTAAGGGATTGAGAGAGAGAGAGATTGTAGAGGGGAAGGTCTATAGAAAAAGGTTTTTACTTTTATTCTGTAGAACATCAAGTTGGTGCTTGGTGTCTGGGGTTTGGTGATCCTATCTGTTGGTGCAGATAAATTGTAAAGGGAGTCGGTGCTTCCTAGATAGTTGGTGCTATCTGAAACTCAAGGGAGTAGGTGCTTCCTAGATAGTTGGTGCTATCTGAAACTAAGGGTTGGTGCTCTTTGTCTTTGGTGCGACTAAATAGATTCAGATCTGTTCCGGATTGGTGTTCGGACAGTCTTTGAACCGTGGACATAGCCTTTCGGTGAACCACGTTAAATTTGGTGTCCTTGTGTGATTTGATTTGCTTTTGTTGTTAATTTGGACCTGTTTTTAAGAAATCATTTATTCACCCCCCCCTCTCAGTGATCGCGATATCTAACAGCATGAACATCTAGGTTTGGGAAAAAAAGGGGGCATTATCATGATGAGCAAAAGAAAAAGATAAAAAAAAAGAAGAAAGAAACTTTGTCAAAAAAAAGGAGAGAAAGAAAAGAAGAAAAAGAAAACTTTTTCAAAAAAAAAAGTAAGGATCAGCAAAAAAAAAGAGAGAAAAAGGGGGCTGGCCCACAGGCCACGTGGCTGTACGGCCAGATCCGTACGGATCTGTCCATACGGCCCACAAAAGAAAAAAAAACATGCAAAAAAAAAGAGAAGAAAGCATGAAAAAATCCGTGTAAAAAAAAAGAGCAAACACGTGAAAAAAAAGAAGAAGAAAAGAAAAGAAAGAAACAAAAAAAAAAAAGAGAAGAACTTTTTTCTATTATCCTAATTCCAACAATGAAGTTTTCTTGAAAAAGGGAACTTACTTGAAGCCATTGATGGAGAAGAAGAAGAAAAGTCTTGAAGATCTTGAAGAAGAAGAACTCTTGGTTCTGAAGCCCTCTTGGGATTGTTGCAAAAGAAAGCAATAAAAGCAAGAGATCCAACCTCCTCCTTGCTTTTACAGAAGAGAGCAAACCAAAGAAGGAAAAAAGAAAGAGGTAAGTGTTACGAATTAGTAACCTTACCAAAAGAAAGAAATTAGAAAGATTCTTTCCCAAAAGAAAGATATCTTGAGGGATTCTCTCCCAAAAAGAAATCAATGAGAGATTTTCTCCCAAAAGATAGGAGATTTGAGATATTCTCTCCCAAAGGAAGATATCTTGAGATATTCTCTCCCAAAATAAAGGGAACATGAGAGATTCTCTCCAAGTAAAGATATTCTTAGATATTCTCTATCCAAAGGAGATATTTTTGGATATTCTTTACAAAAATGACACCATATGAGATCTAAGCCATTTCAAAAGCTTAAGGTCCCATGGGTTAGCCCATATGAGTCAGGTTTGACCACCTAGGCACTAAAAAAATAATAATTTTGGGCTTTTAGTCAAAGAGAAATCCCTCTTACCAAGAGCTTACAAAAATGGTTCCATGCCTCTTTTGAGTTGATTGGACCATACGAAAAAGAATTCTAAGCCCTATGAGCTTCCAAAAATCAAACCATCCAGCCTCATCTACCAAATTGAGCCAAAATCTTGAAATTGACATTCCACAAAAATCCAAACCAAATCCTGGTCCCCTAACTTCCCACATACAGCTTGTTAGGTCACAAGACCAAAACCAAAAACCAAAACCTGATCCCTTAACTTGCCACATACAGCCTGTTCGGTCACAAGATCAAAACCAAAATTGACCCCCTAACATTCCACATACAGCTTGTTGGGTCACATGGTCAAAACCAAACCCGACCCCTTAACCTGCCACATACAGCCTGTTAGGTCACAAGGTCAAAACCCAAATCCACATCCCTGATGTCATCTTCAAAACTTTGCCTCGAGATGGTAAGTGATTCCTTTCACTACCACAAAATTTCCTTGGAAGCTCAAAAGGCTACAATATCAAAAAAAGATTGCTCAAAGACTCTGGGTCAAGTCATAAGCACTCCTTCACAAAAGTTAAGCAAACTCGTCGCTGCACCTCGAGGGGGCATTTGTTGACACTAAAAATGTCACATTGCTTCTTCAAGATCCAGAAAACTACATGAAGTCGCAACCTGCCATAAATAGGCAATGCTACTTTTAAAAAATCAAATCTTGTCAGAATCAAACAAAAACTGCAAGATCCTTCAAGACAACCAAAAGAGGAGTACACAAGAAGTTTCGGGCCATTTCAAAATCATTTGGCCTAACTTCGTTTCTCCGACAGCTGAAAAGGAGCTCCCGACGGCGAAAACATCGGAGACACCAAATATTCGATCAGAACCGATGGATAGTCTCAAAATACATCCAAAAGGCTCCATGTCAAGTTCTGAGTCAAACTGACAACGTTTGACCCTACATCAAACCTCGAACAGCTAAATCAAGCCTCTCGGCGGTGAGAACCACCGAGGCCATTACTCATCAGATAGAGCACATGGACGGCTTCAAAATGCTTACAAAGGGCTACACGTCAAATTTCAGGTCATTTCGACAACATTTGACCATAGTTTGATGCTCGGAAGCCAAATCAGGCCTCTCGGCGGCGAAGCTCCCCGGGACCATGGTTTCCAAGACAGAGCCTATAGATCATCTTAAAATGACTCCAATAGGTTCCCTGTCAAATTTCAAGTCAATCGGACATCGGTTGACCGCACATCAAGCCGCGACATCTTCATCGCGACAAAAACAAGTCTACTAGTGATAGGACCCCAAACGGCTTCAAAAATCAAACAAAAGCCTATGGTTGGTCTTATTTATTGCTCAGAAGGCTTCACCCCAAATTTCAGGTCATTCCGACATCGTTTGACCCGGTTTCAGCTTCTGACGGAAAATCAGCAGCTCTACGCGATAAAGTCTTCGGCTTTCTCGGAAAATTGGGAACTTTGCAAAACAAAATGCAAGGATCCTCTTCAGGTTTTCTATAGGGAAATCAGGCCAATAAATGATAAAAAATGTCAAGAAAAATACAGAAGAAAAAAGAATCGAAAAATAGCAAAAACGGACGCAAAACGGGACAAAAGGGGGGAAAACCCCCCCAGGGTCACCCCTGCGACCCTGGCCCAGCGTTGCAGGCCCCTGCGACCCTGGGCCGGTGTCTCCGGTGACCCTGGGGCCCGGGATCGCCGGGGAGGGCCTCGGAAACCCCATCTTTTTGCCCTTTTTTCGCGATTCGAAGCGTCCGACCTCTGGTATTTTCCAAAATTCATACTTTTGAGACACCAAATCCTCTGACATCCGTCAAAATCATGGGTTAATCATCAAGAGTATCAAAATCAAACATTGATCGCCAACCGATCAACCAAAAAAGTGTGCTTTCTACCCGACTGATCGACAAATCGACAGGTGGGCCCCGGAAACCCTGTTTTTCACCATTTTTTCGCGATTCGAAGCGTCCGGCCTCTGGTATTTTCCAAAATTCATACTTTTGAGACACCAAATCCTCTAACATCCGTCAAGAACATGGGTTAATCAACAAGAGTGTCGAAAACAACATTGATCGCCACCCGGTCAACCAAAAAAAAAGTGTGCTTTCTGCCCGACCGATCGACAAATCGACATGACAGATGGCACCGACACGCTATTGGCAACCAATACCTCAAGTTACTGATGGACCGCGCTCCTGCTCGGTTCCTATCGAGGTCGGCGGACGTGGGAGTCCATTTGGTTCCGACCCTTTCGTAACCGGGGGGCAGGGGCGTGCATCAACATTTCTTTTTTTGTGAGGGTGTGCCAGATTTTCTATTTTACTTGAAATTGCAAGTGGTGATCCGGAGATCAACCTTCGCAAGTAAAAAGGAAATCAACTTCTTTCAAGTTTTCCATTGCACATATATTTAAGAAAAGAGACATTTTTCTTGGTTTGCCGTGAAAGGCGATTTTTTTTGGCATTTATAGCCGATTTTGGCCTTTATAGCCGATTTTTGGCGTTGATAGCCGATTTTGGCGTTTATAGCCGATTTACAATCCTTATCAATAATGAAAGACAAGAGTTGTTATTTTTGTCTCTTTTGAAAAAATACAAACTACAATGAAAAGCAAGAAAAGGAGGATCTAACTTCTCAGGAGATTGTGGGGGACTCGTTTAGATTGACGGTCGCAAGCCATATGTGGGCTTCACCATCATCCATGCAGATGAGAACAGAGGATGCTATTGATTCGCTTGGCTTGGCTATAACCTCAGGTTTTTAGAGGACAAAGACCAAAAGGAGGTCCTATGTCCAATAAAAAGCCGAGTAGACGGGCTTGAAAAGCCATGTCTAAGCCATTGGCGGCAGAAAGAGAAGGCAAGGACCTTGGGGGGGAGTACCCCCCAAGGGACTTTTGTCATCTTGTTGCGGTGGTCGGTGTAGAACTTCCGCAGAGTTTTCTCTCTTTTTTCTTTCTCTGGATTTCTGTGCTTTGTCTGTCTGTGTGTTTGTGCTTTTTTTTATGATCCTTTCTTCTTGGAGAGCTCTCCTATTTATAGGCTTTTAGGTAGCCATTTAGGAGGGTTTATGAGCTTTGATTGTCATAAAGCTACATAAAGGGAGGAGTTACAGAATTGAATTCTTTATTTTGTAACTCCTTTTTCTTGGCTTCTGATTGGCCGGAGGAGATTGAGGGCATTTAATCGCCTTTAATCGCCATGATGGGAGGAGTTTCATGGGTTAAATGCCAAGAATCCCTTGACTTGTAACTCCCGAATGCTTGCTTCTGATTGGTCCGTCCAAAGAAATGGATTAATGACTATAATAAAGCTAGTCAATTAATCACATTAAGTGGTCGCCGAGCATCTGAAGAGTCGCGGGCCGTGCCGCGTCTTTTGGGATTCTTCTGGTGATGATCATCGATGGATCTTCATGTAGATCGACATTAGATGACCATGTAATTTCAGGTGTTTGTTGCCAACAGCGGGTCGGTGCCATCTGTCCTGTCGATTTCTCGATCGGTTGGGTAGAAAACACACTTTTTTTTGTTGACCGGGTGGCGATCAATATTGTTTTCGATACTCTTGATGTTTGACCCGTGTTTTGGATGGAGGTGAGAGGATTTGGTGTCTCAAAAGCATGAATTTTGGAAAATACCAGAGGCTGGGCGCTTCGAATCGCGAAAAAACAGCAAAAACCGGGGTTTCCGGGGCCTTCTCGGCGACCCCGGGCTCCAAGGTCACCGGCGACCCTGGGCCAGGGTCGCAGGGGCCTGCGACCCTGGGGGGGTTTTTCCCCTTTTGTGTCCCATTTTGTGTCCGTTTTTGCTATTTTTCGATTCTTTTTTCTTCTGTATTTTTCCTTGACATTTTGACCATTTATTGGCCTGATTTCTTTGTAGGAAACCTGATGAGAATCCTTGCATTTTATTTTGCAAAGTTTCCTATTTCCTGAGAAAGCCGAAGACTTTGTAGCGTAGAGCTGCCGATTTTCCGTCAGAAGCTGAAACTGGGTCAAACGATGTCGGAATGACCTGAAATTTGGTTGTGAAGCCTCCTGAGCAATAAATAAGACCAACCATAGGCTTTTGTTTGAGTTTTAAAGCCGTTTGGGGTCCTATCACCAGTAGACTCGCTTTTGTCGCGATGAAGATGTCGCGGTTTGATGTGCGGTCAACCGATGTCCGATTGACTTGAAATTTGACAGGGAACCTATTGGAGTCATTTTAAGATGATCCATAGGCTCTGTCTTGGAAATCATGGTCCCGGAGAGCTTTGCCACCGAGAGGCCTGATTTGACTTCCGAGCGTCAAACTATGGTCAAATGTTGTTGAAATGACCTGAAATTTGACGTGTAGCCCTTTATAAGCATTTTGAAGCCGTCCATGTGCTCTATCTGATGAGTAATGGCCTCGGTGGTTCTCGCCGCCGAGAGGCTTGATTTAGCTGTTCGAGGGTTGATGTAGGGTCAAACGTTGTCGGTTTGACTCGGAACTTGACGTGGAGCCTTTTGGAAGTATTTTGAGACCATCCATCGGCTCTGATCGAAGATTTGGTGTCTCCGATGCTTTTGCCGCCGAGAGCTCCTTTTCGGCTGTCGGAGAAGCGAAGTTAGGCCAAATGATTTTGAAATGGCCCGAAACTTCTTGTGTACTCCTCTTTTGGCTGTCTTGAAGGATCTTGCAGTCTTTGTTTGATTCTGACAAGATTTGATTTTTGGAAGTAGCATTGCCTATTTATGGCAGGTTGCGACTTCATGTAGCTCTTTGGATCTTGAAGAGGCAAAGTGACATTTTTTGGTGTCAACAAATGCCCCCTCGAGGTACAGCGACGAGTTGCTTAACTTTTGTAGTCGATGTGCCTCGAAGAGATTTTTGAAGGAGAGCCTGTGACTTGACCAAGAGTCTTTGAGCAGTCTTTCTTTTTGGTATTTGTAGCCTTTTGAGCTTCCAGGGGAATTTTATGGTAGTGAAAGGGATCACGTACCATCTCGAGGCAAAGTTTTGAAGATGACATCAAGGATGTGGATTTGGGTTTTGACCTTGTGACCTAACAGGCTGTATGTGGCAGGTTAGGGGGTAGGGTTTGGTTTTGATCGTGTGACCCAATAAGCTGTATGTGGAATGTTGGGGGATCAATTTTGGTTTTGATCTTGTGACCTAACAGATTGTATGTGGCAAGTTGGGGGATCAGGTTTTGGTTTTTTGTTTTGGTCTTGTGACCTAACAAGCTGTATGTGGCAAGTTAGGGGACCAGGATTTGGTTTGATTTTTGTGGAATGTCAATTTCAAGATTTTGGCTCAATTTGGTATATGAGGCTGGATGGTTTGATTTTTGGAAGCTCATAGGGCTTGGAATTTTCTTTGTATGGTCCAATCAACTCAAAAGAGGCATGGAACCATTTTTGTATGCTCTTGGTAAGAGGGATTTCTCTTTGACTAAAAGCCCAATTTTTTTATTTTTTTTTTGTGTCTAGGTGGTCAAACCTGGCTCATATGGGCTAACCCATGGGACCTAAGCTTTTGAAATGGCTTAGATCTCATATGGTGTCATTTTTGTAAAGAATATCCAAAAATATCTCATTTGGATAGAGAATATCTAAGAATATCTTTACTTAGAGAGAATCTCTCATATTCCCTTTATTTTGGGATAGGATATCTCAAGATATCTTTCTTTTGGGAAAGAATCCTTCATCGATCCTATCTTTTAGGAGAAAATCTCTCATTGATTTCTTTTTGGGAGAGAATCCCTCAAGATATCTTTCTTTTGGGAAAGAATCTTTCTAATCTCTTTCTTTTGGTAAGGTTACTAATTAGTAACACTTATCTCTTTCTTTTTTCCTTCTTTGGTTTGCTCTCTTCTATAAAAGCAAGGAGGAGGTTGGATCTCTTGCTCTTATTACTTTCTTTTGCAATAATCTCAAGAGGGCTTCAAGACCAAGAGTTCTTCTTCTTTAAGATCTTCAAGACTTTTCTTCTTCTTCTCCATCAATGGCTTCAAGTAAGTTCCCTTTTTCAAGAAAACTCCATTGTAGGAAAAAATAAAAAGTTCTTTTTTTTTTTGTTGTTTCTTTCTTTTTCTTTTCTTTTTTTTTCACGTGTTTTCCTTTTTTTTTCACACGTTTTTTTTTCTTTTCTTCTTTCTTTTTTTTTTTCATGTTTATTTTTTGTTTGTGGGCCGTACGGACAGATCCGTACGGATCTGGCTGTACGGCCACGTGGCCAGTGGGCCAGCCCCTTTTTTTTTTCTTTTCTTTTTTTTTTTGTTTTCTTTCCCCTCTCTTTTTTTTTTGAGAAAGTTTCTTTTCTCTTTTTTTTTCTTTTGCTCATCATGATAATGCTCCTTTTTTTTGGCAAACCTAGATGTTCATGCATGCATTCAATTGTAAATTAAATTTGTAGCATGATGTGATAGCATACTTGAAAGTTTTCGCAATTTTGGGAATTTGGAGCTCGCAGCGATGTTGAGCCCTTCCTGATTTTGCTGAGATTTTGAGGTTTCGAAAGTTTGGAGTTTCGGAGCTCGCAGCGATGTTGAGCCCATCTTTAAGCTTTCTATTTCTTTCGGGATAGTTCCTTTTCTTCGGAATTGCCCCGTCATCATGTCAAAATTTCGCCAGATTTTTTTTTAGCGAGATTCTGTCATTTTGATGTTTGATCTTTTTCTTTTCCATCCTTTTCAGGTGGTTCCTCCAGAACGAACAAGGGTAAAGAGCCTGCTACAAGCGTACCTCGTCGATCTTCTAGATCTTCTAATCCGGCCGTTCAGCAGGCTTTTGAGAAGGTCCAGTATGTTGAGAGAAATCTGGAAGAGTGTGACTCCCTCAACAGAGATGAGATGAGGCAGCGACTGATCGCTCTCAAGGGAGAGGAATTCTATAAGATCATGGTAAGCAGTCGTCCATGGGTGATGGAAGATCAGAGCGTTTTGCCCAAGCCTACCTTTTTCTTTGGTGATGCAGTCCCTGATGACATGACATACCAAAGGAGATGTTTTCAGTTTTCTTTCACAGCAGATGGTGAGAAGAAGACTGTTGCTACCCGGTCGACGTTTGATCGCACCGTCTCGATTCTGAGCCTTGCCCCCACCTGCTCTAAGAGGGAAGATCCTCCAAGCTGGGTGAGAAGGACAAATGTAATCAAGACCGGGGTTTTTGTTGGCGGTTCTCCTGGATATACGGAGAGGTCGCCTGTTGACATGGACCTGTTGATGCCATCCAGCGGCTACCAGGGCTCTGATTATCCGTCGGTCGATTTGAGACCGGTGGGCCTTGGTATTTTCAGCGGTGACGGCAGCAATTGGATCAAGCCTTTTCGACTTCATGGCCGTTTCAATGCTGACTCCGAGTGGAAGTCGTGGACTGATCGCGTCCTGCTGATTGGTAGTGCCGTTTTGAAGAAAGCCGGGATTTTTGATGCGGTCTGCGCCTTTAGGGAGACCGTGATCTTTTCCGACGAGGCCTTCATGGCTATGCTGGAATCATTCCTCCCACAAACCAATACCTTCGTTGTGACGAATGGCGAGATTGGTTTTTCTTTGAAGGAGCTGAGCGTCATTACTGGATTGCCCATCCTCGGCAAACTCTATGAGGAGTTTATGCCGATTGACAGCGTCCTTGAGGGGCAATCTGAGGAGTTTAGGCTTCTGTACTTTCAGCTCGTCGCCTTCTATGATTTTTTTAAGGAGAAGGAGGGTTTAAAAGTTAGATCCAGCAGTTGGAAGAGTTCTAGCTCTTCATTCCCCAACTTTTTTGGTAGCAGGGAGTCTTCTGATAGCGTGACCCAAGAAGCCGGAGCTCAGGATCCAAGTTCAAAGAAGATCTTGGCCATGCAAGAAGAGTTGAGAGATTTCTGTGCAAGTACAAACGCCATATGTCCTGACATTGCACTGCGGAGAGATCTCGCTATTTACCTCACTTATTGGCTTGGTGAGGCTATTTTTGTTGGAGGAGATGGAACGCACATCAGGCCGCATTTTTTTTTTTCCGACTTGTCAGATGGCGTTTGGAGAGCAGCTTGCTTTGGTGCCAGCTCTTTACTCCTACCTGTGTACCGAACTGCAGGCTGCTGCTTTTTTGGTTCGGCTTGGGCTTCCCATGAATAGGGTATTTTCAGCCCATATCTTTTATTCGTGGTATGTATACCACTGTCCTGGCTTCCACCGGCTGGGTGCTGGACAGGATGATGATCCTCTGATGATTCGACTGGCTAAGGGCAAAGCCGTGTCCGAATCACTTTTGTTTGCCCGCATGAGGATCCGACGGTTCAGGGACGTCGAGATGGGGCAGTCTTCAGTGAAGCTTTCTCCGGAGTTGCGGAAGAAGGCCTTTTATTTTGGTGCCTCCCGAGACTCTACCAGGGCGGGGTCGGGAAGGCATTATTCCTTGACCAATGCAGAGAGAGAGTGGCTTTTCAGCATACGTGTCGGTACGATGGTGTACCGTAGACATCTTTTCATCGACATCCAGCCATATGTACCCTCTCGCTTTGCTTTGCAGCTGGGCTTTTCTCAAGACGTTGTTGGAGCGCCTGCAAGCATGGTGAAGCGCTTTGGAGGCTTACAGGACGGGAGAAATGCATGGGCTTTCTATAGTGCTGAAGACACTACAGCCATGACTTCTTATCCCGTGTTGCTGACTTCCCGGACTGCCGGCTTTGCGAAGTGGTTCGCGGAGAGCTTTTCGGCATATCGGGGGCTTTCCAAGAAGGAGCTTGATGTGAAGCTGGCATCTGGAAAGGGCCTTGGAAAGTCGGATGGCGTCTGGCGAGAGGAAGTTTGGGCCTTCCTTTCTGGAGAGAAGCACAAGATAGGCTTTCTCGGTGACCAGGGCATCATCGGTTCTGAAGCTGTTCGAGAAATACCTGATGAGCTTTTAGAGCAGCTAGAACAGGAGGAAGCCGAACTTGGCGCTTGGATGCAAGCGGCACTGAGGCAAGCTTCCGTGGAGTCTACTGGCAAGAGTAGACCATCCAGTGAGGAGTCAAGTGGGAAACCTGACTCTGACAGCGGGGCAGGTTCCTCGAAGAAGCGAGCCCGCCGGGGTAAGAGGGGGAGGAGTCATCATCGCAGCAAGGGGCAGCATGAGGACTCTCCTGACTTGGAAGTTCCTCTTACTATTAATGAGGATGCACCAGTGGATGCTGACGAGCCTCCAGAGAAGAGAAGCCGAGAAGAAGAGACCGTCGGTGAAGGTATGATTCTTCCTTTTTCTCTTTCCATTTGTTTTCATGGGATTTTTCCATGTTCTGATTTGCTTCTTGTTTCTGCTTTTCTCTCTTTTTTTTTTAGCAGAGGAAGACTTGGTGATGCCTGAGGTTCCAGTCGATGAGGTGGTGACGGATCCTGTTGAGGCACCTGAAGAAGAACCAAGGGAC
Organism: Litsea cubeba; assembly: GCA_012931725.1. NCBI lineage: Eukaryota > Viridiplantae > Streptophyta > Magnoliopsida > Laurales > Lauraceae > Litsea > Litsea cubeba. The sequence goes on along the minus strand of WHSA01000808.1, from coordinate 32,943 downwards.
TCTGGAGTGATTCCAGAGTCTCCAATTGGTATGTCTTTTCTTTTTTTTTTTGTCTGTGACTTGGTTTACTAACACATTTCTTGCCAGCTGACTTGCCACAGGATTCCGATGACTTTGAACCATCGATGGACGCAAATGTTGATGATGCTTCCGATGAGTTCATGGAGGAAGAAAGTGTTCCGCCAGTCGTCGAAGAAGGTATTTTGTAGTTATAACCCTGATAATGATTTTCAAACAGGATCATATTCATACCTTTTTGTGTTTCTTTGGCAGGTTTTGAAGTGACAGAGGAGGGTCCGTTGCTTCCTTCAGAACCAGAGCAAGGGATGCCAAAGGTTGATCCAGAGGTAGAGACTCCTGGGACCAGTTCTGACAATGTTGAGGAGATACCTCGTGCTGAGATTCCTTCCCGAGCAGGAGCAGCTTCAACTGGAAAGAGTCTTTTGTTACTCTTCCAACAGATGATGATATGACCGGCCCGACCAACGGAGTTGGGCGAATCTTCAGCTGGGCCATCTCTTCTTTTTGAGAAGAAGGTGGTGGTGCGGGTTCTGAGCTCTTGGATTGAGACTCTCTTTTCTGGGCACTTAGAAGCCGGATTTAGCATGATCCAGCATGTGCGTGAGATTCTCGGTGATGCTGAAGAGGCTGGTCTGGATGTCACAGATGCCAGGGCGATCGTTGATAGGATCATTGAGCTGGGGTGACAGGTGGTTTGAGACCATGGGTTTTCCTGATGATCAGTTCTTCAAGGAGATGTTCCTGGACCCTGCGGATAAGGCTTAGTCTAACCTGGATGAGGCTAAAGAAAGCAGGAAGTAGGCAGTCTGAGAGAAGAACTTAGAAGAGCTAACCATCATCGGGCTGACACATGACCTTAACATCCTTGATAGGGAGGTCGATGAGGCCAGGAAACGTCTTGAGCATCTGCAGGCACAAGTCGCTGCCAAGTGGACTGCAATAACAGAGGCTCGTGACAGGGAGAGTGCTTTGATTCGCCGGGTTGCAGATGCCAATCGAGTTCTTGAAAGGAAATCTCAAGATAGCGAACGATGGCAAACTGCTCGGGATAATCTTCCTGGTGCGAAAGAAGGGTTTCAACCCACCCCAGCATCTCATGGCAAGTTCTTGAAGAATCGTGCTCTGGAATCCTTGACGGCTGAGGCCAAAAGTTTGCTTGAGGAGCTGAACTCTTGGCTGGAGACCATTTTTGATTGAGCTCCTGTATTATTTTTTTTTACAGAAACCATCCTTCTCTCTTTTTTGGTACCACTTGTATTTTTTGGTACTTCCTTTTTTGTAGTGCTTGTGAACACTTTCTCTTTTTTTTTTGGTACCACATGTATTTTTTGGTACTCCTTTTTTTTTGTAGTGCTTGTGAACACTTTCTTTTTTTTTTGTTATCCCTACGCTGACTTGAATCTTTTTGTGATAAAAGTAATTGCTAAATGGGATGCCTTCTTTTTTTTGTTATCCCTATGCTCACTTGAATCTTTTTGTGATAAAAGTAATTGCTAAATGGGATTTGATCAAAAGGTTGTCATTTTGTGAAAATCTTTTGTCAAATGATTGTTTTGACATGGAAGCCAGGTTTTTGTTTGTGGCATGGAAGCCAATTTTGGCATGAGAGCTAGCGTTTCTTGTGGCATTGATAGCCGAGTTTTTTTTTGTGGCATCTATAGCCAGTTTTGGTGGCATTGATAGCCAGTTTGTTTTGTGGCATCTATAGCCGGTTTTGTTTTGGTGGCATTGATAGCCGGTTTTTTTGAAATCCAAGTTTTTGTTTGTGGCATTGATAGCCGGTTTTGTTTTGGTGGCATTGATAGCCAGTTTGTTTTGTGGCATCTATAGCCGGTTTTGTTTTGGTGGCATTGATAGCCGGTTTTTTTGAAATCCAAGTTTTTTGTTTGTGGCATTGATAGCCGGTTTTGTTTTGGTGGCATTGATAGCCGGTTTGTGGCATTTATAGCCTGTTTTGATGGCATTTATAGCCGGTTTGGTTTTCAAAAATGCAAGTATCGACTAAAAGTTGCCTCCCTGCTGAATGTTCTTGCAAGTATCGATGGAATGTCGCATCCTTGCTCATTCGGTTGCGAGTATCGATGGAATGTCGCATCCTCACGGATCTGGGTGCAGGTATCGATGGAATGTCGCATCCTTGCTTTTTCAAAAATTTTGGTTTTGCGGGTACTGACTTGATGTCGTTTCCCCACGATTTTTGAAATTTGTGGTTTTCTCGAACCTTTGAGTTATGGATATCAACTGAAATGTTGCGTCTCCATGGTTTTGGATTTTGCAAGTATCGACGAAATGTCGCTTCCCTGCGATTTTGGAAGTGTCGAACATGGTTCATATGCTTCCGATTTGTGCGAGTATCGACTAAGCGTAGCTTCCTCGCGGTTTTTTGAAAAACCATTTTTTTTTTGTTTAAAGACACGAGGGTCATAAGTTTTGACTAAAACCATTTTGGTGGTAAAAGGCAAGGTGGACTAGGGTGGAAATCCCTGAATCCGGATTTTGTTTCAAACCATGAATTTTGGGTTCAAGGGTTGAAAATTTTGGTCAAGTTAGGGAAAGGTTCCTAAACTTGGATTTTTTTAACAATGAAACGATGAAAGTAAGCATTGTTTTAAATTTCTAGAAATTTCAACATTTGATATGAAAATTCTAAAAAAAAGGGTGGGTTTAGCGAGCGCGTACCTGGAAACCGATTTTGGCCATACAGGCATTGCTCTTACCTAGTTGGGTAAGTCTTCAAGGGTAGTACCGCTTTAAGAACTTGCCGTTGATGGGCAGCATACATCTGTCGCCTTCCATGTTTAGGAGTGCGTATGCGCCGTTGGAGAAAACCTTGTCGATGACGTAGGGTCCCTCCCATTTTGGCTCAAATTTGCCTTTGGACTTGTGAGCGAAGACCATTGGTCTTTTTACCGCAAGAACCAAGTCACTCTTTTTGTAGGCGCGTTGCCTAACCTTTTTATCAAAAGATCCTGCCATGCGTGCTTGGTAAAGTTTAATGCTTTGTTGAGCTTCGAGCCGTCTCTCATCGAGATTGTCCAGCTCATGGAGTCGCAATTTGACATTACTTTCTTGAGTCATGTCATTTTGCAAGGATACCCTCAAGGAAGGAGTTTGTACTTCCAAGGGTACGATAGCTTCGCATCCATAGACCAAGGAGAGTGGTGTGCTATGGGTTGGTCCTCGAACGGTGGTTCGATAGGCCCACAAAGCTTCAGACATTTTGTCGCTCCAGTCTCTTTTGTGACTAGAGACCATTTTTTTTGAGGATTTTGCAGAGTGTCTTGTTGAAAGCTTCTGCTAACCCGTTTGCTGCCGGATTGTATGGAGTCGAAGGACAGCTTTGGATTTTGTATTTGTCGCAGAACCTGTAGAATCGGTGATCCCGGAATTGTGGTCCGTTATCATGAACGAATCTTTTGGGTATGCCGAAACGACAAATGATGTTGGTGCGCAGGAATTGAAGGACTGATGAGGTCTTCATTTCGTTGAACGCAAATGCTTCTGACCACTTGGAGAAATAACCCGTAGCGGTGAAGATGAAGCGATGACCTTTGCTCGAAGGGGGAGAAATAGGACCTATGATGTCCATACCCCAGGCTTCGAAAGGCCATGAGATCGCTGTAGGATGTAGCCATTCTGGAGGCATGTGATTGTAATCTCCAGCACGAACTTCTTTGAGTGTTTCTCCAGCCTCTTGTTGTGACAAGCAGCATAGAAGTACTCCGTTGAAGGATTTCCTGTAAAGGATTTTTGAAGGAATATCCAAATGAAAGCTTGGGGTTCGCCTTTGGATGCTTACCCGTTCTTTTGGATCTTCAGGTAGGATTCCGAACATAATGTAATCAATGAACGGATCCCTCCAGTCGCCGATTGAAGTTTGAAGGATTGAAATCCGACTTCCGACCACTTGGTGGCATTCAGTAACTGCTTGGTGTGTATTAAGAGGAGGAATGATTCTTCTTTCGCACACTGTGATTTGCATGTTTTCCCCTTCCTGGATTGCCATGGATGCGGCAAGTCCAGCTAGGGCGTCTGCACGTATGTTTTCACCTCTACGAATGTGGGTGATGTGACAGATGTCAAACTTCTGCAGAAGTGATTGTGCCTTGTTGTAGTAAGGCAACAAATCTGGCTTCCTGACTTCAAATTTCTGATTCATCTGGTTGATGATCAGTTGAGAGTCTCCAAAGACTTCCAGCATGGTGATACCGGATTCGATGGCGAGTTCCAATCCTAAGAACAGAGCTTGATATTCAGCTGCATTGTTTGTGCATGGTTCCAGTAGCGAGAAAGCGTGTGGAATCATGTATTTGTCGGGGCTAACAAAGAGGATGCCAACTCCCGAGATCAGCTGTCTTTTTTCATTCGTCCTGGTTGCACCGTCAAAGTACATGTCCCAGGAGGCACTTTGTGAGAAAGTCTCCACATTGTAGACTGGTTCGTCTGGGAGATCATCTATGAGCGGAGAATCTTTAGGCAATGGATGCTCTGCGAGGAAGTCCGCTAGAGCTTGCCCTTTGATTGACTTTTGTGGTACATACCTAATATCAAATTGTGACAGAAGGATGGACCATTTTGCCAGTCGAGCGTTGAGAGAACCTGCCTTTGTGACAAGGACCTTCAAGAGGTTGACCCTCGAGACCAGGTATACTATGTTGGAAAGCAAGTAGTGACGCAGCTTTTGTACGGCGAACATCACTGCAGGACATTCTTTTTCGACTGGAGAGTAGCGATGCTCTGCACCTACTAGCATGCGGCTGAGGTAATATAGAGCAGCTTCTTTTCTTTGATCATTTTCTTGTGCAAGCAGAGCTCCCAAAGAGTGATCAAGGGCTCTTGTGTACAAGATGAATGGTTTTCCAGTGGTAGGAGCAGCTAACACTGGAGGCTTTGTCAGGTATGACTTGATGTCTTGGAAAGCAGCTTCACAGTCAGCATCCCAGACAAAGTTTACACCTTTTTTCATCAACCGGGAGAATGGACGGCATTTCCCCGAAAGATTGGAGATGAACCGTCTGATGTAGGCCAATCTCCCTTGAAGCCCTTTGAGTTCTCTCAAGGTTCTTGGAGAGGGCATTTCTATAATGGCTTTGACTTTTATGGGGTCAAGCTCTATTCCAGCTTTCCGAACTAAGAATCCGAGGAACTTACCCGATGAGACGCCGAAGAAGCATTTCAAAGGATTCATTCGCAGTTTGTGTTTGCGAAGCCGGAGGAAGACTTCTCGAAGGTTTTCGAGATGATCTTCTTTTCTTTTGCTTTTGACGGCGAGGTCATCAACGTAACATTCAACCGTCTTGTGCTGCATATCTTGGAATATCTTCATTGTAGCCCTCTGATATGTGGCACCAGCATTTTTCAAACCAAATGACATGACAGTGTAGCAATACACGCCAAATGGGGTCCGGAAAGATGTATGTTTTTCATCTTCAGGATGCATCTTTATCTGATTGTAGCCAGAGAAACCATCCATGAATGTCATTCGCTCGAATCCATAGGTGTTATCAATCATTACTTCTGGTATGGGGAGCGGAAATTCATCTTTAGGGCATGGGCCATTCAGGTCTTTATAGTCAATACAGACCCTGATCTGCCCGTTCTTCTTTGTCACGGGGACAATGTTGGCCAACCATTCAGGATGTTGTTCCTCACGGATGAAACCAATGCTTTTGAGCTTTTGAACTTCTTGTTCAATTTTATCCATCACATCCGGACGGAATCTTCTTTGGCCTTGATTGACAGGCATGATGTCTTCTTGAAGATTGAGTTTGTGAACCGCTATTTTGGGGTCTAAGCCTGGCATTTCAGCGTAAGACCATGCAAAGCAATCAACGAACTCATGAAGAAAGGCGATATACTCGGGTAACTCATCATCCTTTATATTCTTGCTTATGAATACAGGACGTGGGTTATCTGGTGTTCCCAAGTCTATCTTTTGAACAGGATCTTCTGTTGGAAGGTTCGAAGGTGGTTCGTCCACAATATTTTCGGAGGCTTCCAGCTCAACGAAACCTTCCGGGTTTTCAAAGGCATTTCCAGACCAAGGTTTTGTTCCTTTCCATGGGTCTTCTTGATCGGTAATTTTCCCAAGGCTTGCTATGAGATGATCCCAATCGCCTGTTGAAACCGGGTCGAAGTAGGCTACTTCTTTTGGAGATGAGGGTTCTTCTGGGTCAGAAGACCACATGTTTGTTCCATCGGACAACTCCTCTTCATTTTCGGAGAAATCCAATTGGATGAGCTTCCTGGATCTTTGTCAGGTGACTCATCAAAGAGATATCCAGGGAGATCGATGTCTTCATGGACTTGAGATGTTGAGGCTTGGTCAGTATATTGACTTTTAAGCCTTTGTGTCAACTGTCTCCGGGGAGTGTCGGGATCATACCCTAACCCGTGTGAAGACTTTTCTACATAGCCGTAGAGTCTCCAATCTTCCAGCTGGCTTTTGGTCAAGACGGGCCCCAATGGCGTGAGAATACCGCGTCCTTCTCCCAAACCGACTGGGTTTTGAGCGTCATAACCCATTTTCTTCATAATAGCTTGTGCCATAGAACTGTATAAGGATAGTTGAGGCATACCTTCATTTTGGAAAGATTCAAGCATGGAGTTTGATGAAGAAGCATCCGATCTATGGAAGAAGATCGGTTTTTTTTTCTGCTGAAGTTGCTGGAACAACGAAGGAAGCTGACGTAGGATCTTCTATGTCAGAAGTTGTCTCCATTGGAGTGAGAGCAGGCTGAACTTGCTGAGTGTTAGCTTGGCTTGACGATGTGTCGTCTTCTGGCTCTGAATCCGAGTCCGTGTCTTGCATGATAGACACGAAAGAGACAACAAATTTTCCCCCAGGCTTTTGATTTGCCTTCTTCACTTTAGTTGTGATGACCGAAGGCTTTGAAGGTTTGAGGGCGATGATGAAGGGAGTTTGAATGCTCTCTTCAGATTTACCGGAGGGTTTGTTTTCTTCCGGTGATTGTTGAGGAGCTTTGCCTTTATCTTTCTGGAGATTTTCGGCAAAGGATGCTGTGTGCTTCTCCTCTTCTTCTTTTTCACCTTCATACATCTGTGAGTCTGCGAAGTGGACTTCTTTACCTTTGAAGGGTTTTCTGTCCGCAAAGACTCGATGTATCATGCCGTCGTCACCAACAAACTTGATGCATTGATGTAGAGTTGAAGGGACAACACCATTCTCGTGGATCCAAGGGCGTCCGAGAAGGATGTTGTAGCATGAAGGGGTTTTTATTGCATACACTGTGACCTCAGAGATAAGATCACCGATCTGCAACTTGAACCTGATTTTGCCGATAGGCCTTTGAGTACTCCCATCGTATCCAAAGATAGATACAGATGTGTGGCTCAGCTTGCTGGGTGGGATGCCCAACTCTTCAAGAGCCGATGTGGAGATGAGGTTGAGTGCAGAACCTGGGTCGATCTGAACTCTGTGCATAGGCATTTCCTTGATATACCCTGTGAAGTATAGGGGTCGGTTATGCCTGGTTTCTCCAAGTAGGAGGTCGTCCTTTGTGAACGCGATGGTTGCACTGGCTGCTTTTTTAACCGAGAGGCATTCAATGCATGATTCCTCAGTTTTCTTCTTTTCTCCCTTTGAGGAGGCTTCTGAGTTTTTGACCCGGTAATCCATTTCAATTTGGAGGACTTGCGGGGCATATTTGTCGACATCCTCATTCAGCTTTTGTAATTCCGAGATGAGATTATCACGAGTGTGCGGAGACATTCTCAACAAATCTAGGATGTGCAGACGTGCAGGTATGTGCTTGAAGTGTTCAATCAAGTCATACTTGAAAGCCTCCTTAGGGCCTGCATGTTCATCATTGTCGCCACTAGGGGCGCTTACAACATCTTTTCTCGAAGGATTTACATATGTAAAGGAAGATTGGTTGTAATTTTTGTGGTAGTCCCGGCCAGAGCGGGTGCCTCTACCAACTTCGAGAGCTTCTTGAGAAGGGTCTTCGTTTGGAAGATTGTCTTCAGGATCAAGAGGCTGTTGTTTTTCATTTGCTGAGGATGAATCAGCAGCAGAGTTGCCATCCTCAGTGATCGTGTTGCACGGAGCATTTTCCGGGAACAAGTCCTGAACAGCATCCAGCAAGCTTTCTTCTTCGTTGACTAATTCATCATCCCAAGCATCAATGGCTGGGAATTCTTCAGTCAGGAAGGGTGTGAACTTTGAAGTCACAGTCTCAGGAGAAGAAACCTGAGAGGGTGTCATCTCAGTGAAAGTCATGTAAGACGAGGTGGCTTCAGAAGATACATTGCTAGGCGTCGCCGGAGTCTAAGTGCTCTCATCAGACGATGCTTCGGAAGGGCTATAATCCCGAATTATCACATTACAGGAAGCTCTGACGGGAGACGTTGCCTGATCGGAGTCAGACTCATCCTCGGATGTAAGAGGGTCGTCTATACTGCAATTTTCTCTATTTTCAGGAGTTAAGGGAGGATGTACCTGGTGGTCTTCAAGGACTTCAGGCTCTGGGTTGCGAGGAGGCTCGTTGACGCGGTCTTGCTCTTGTTCTAGAGCGAGTCGCTGCAAGATCCTTGCATATTCTTCAAGATCAGGCATGGGAGCCGGATCTTCTTCTTCATCAATTCTTTGTGGCTCAACATGGTTGATTTCCACTGGAGTAATGAGAGGTGCTGGGTCAGCAGCATTTTCTTGTACAGCTTCTTGGTCTTCTTCATCATCAGACCAGGATCCTTGTGGCTGTAGGGGTTATACCAGATTACTGGCATAAGATGAGACTCAGGAACCCATTCTGCATCGGAGAGATATTCTCCTGTTTCAAGGGACTCCTCCCACTCATCTGTGTAGTTGGATTCGAATCCATCATCGGTGTCGCTGGATTCGTATCCATCAATGGAGAATCCAACTACTGAATTGCAAGAGTATGATGCCTCGTGCATGGCTTCTTTGAATTGAGGTGGCATGAAATCACTGAGAGTGAATTTCCTTACCCCTTTTGAAGCCTCTGGAAGGGATGTTTTTGTTGCCTCCAGTGAAGCGGTAGAGGAAGCCTCTGCCTTTTCTTTGACCTCGAGTTTTGGCTGGGTCTTCTCTTGTCGTTTGAGCTTGAGGAGATGTTTCCTAGCCTGCCTTCGCTGTTGAGCTGTAGGCTTTGTTTTCACGACCTCCCAATTTTCATCTTCCAGGAGATCGGGATGTACCCATATCGGTTGTCCGTCTGGTGTCGGGTAAGGAACCAGTTCCTCGGACGCTTGGATTGAGTTTATCACCTTGAAGGAAGTAGTGATCTTCTTCTTCGGTGATTTTGATGTTTGTCCACATGTCACCATGTTGACGGAGGCAGGCCCATAGTTTTTGTCAAAGGTGATGACTCCGTTTTTCCACATCTCATTTATTTTCTCTCTCACAACGAAGCATTGATTGAGAGGATGCCAGATCATCTGGTGGTATGGACAGTACCGAGGATCGTTGGTTTTGCCAACATCACCCGGTCTTTTTGGTTCAGGCAAGGTGAGCTTGCCGTTTGCCACAAGAGCCCCGAAGATTTCATCAACATCTTCATCAAATGGGTATTTCTTCTATACTCGTTCTTTGAAGGCATCTGAGAGTTCAGGTCTCTTACCAGCAACTTTATTTTCAGCTTTCTTTGGTGGCTGAGGAGCTGACTTGGTCTGCACATTGAGGACCTCTTTCTTCTTTGGTTTAGAGGTTGCAATGGCGGTTGGCTCTTTTCTTGATGATTTCTGACTGTTGAGGTCTTTAATCACCGTTTCAGCTTCCATGGAAGCTTCTAGGAGTTCTCCCAGGTTTTTTGATTTATTGTCGATGATCATGGAGCGGATTCTGGCTCTCATGTTGTTTCGGCAAATGTCGACTAGCGACGCTTGTGGCAATACATCAGAGCATTTGTATGCCATTGCTTTCCACTTGTGAATGAAGTCATATGTTGATTCATTCCCCCCCCCCTGTTTTAGGCTGCACAGCTGAGCCATAGTAGCGGGATGATCTTCACCTTTGAAGTGAGTTAGGAAGCGTGTCTCTAGCATGGCCCAGTTTTGGATTGAGTCCCCTGGCAGGGTGGAGTACCAATCGAAGGCCGTACCTTTTAGGGTACTTGTAAAGTGGCGGATCTTGAGTGCATCTTGATCCGCGATAGCTCCCATCAGGATCTTGAAGTAGATGACGTGCTGTCTGGCTGATCCTTTCCCCGTATATGTTTGGAGAGTAGGATGCTTGAATTTGGTGGGGAACGGGACCGAGTCAATCCATAAGGGATATGGTGGCTTGATCCCATGCTCCTTGAGTATATCCTCTTCTTTTGCTTTGGCGAGGATACTGTTTACGTCCTTTTTGGTAAGGGCGCGTGACTCATTTTCTTCTCCATTTACCTCGTCGTCTTGATGATTCGGAGGAGGTTCATTGTTCGCCTGATTTTGAAAGGCGAGGAGAAGGTTTTCCATCAGAGTTTCAATCCTTTGCTGGCCCTATTCCAATTGCTGGATGCGGGTGATCGCATCTTCTGGAGGTGGATTGCGGGGTGGTGGCTCAGAATTTTTAGCCAAGACATTCATCCTTCGTGATTCGAACGAAGAAGCTGTCCTGGTGACTGAGCTGGGGTTCATTCTTTTTGAAGAAGAGCTTGAGGAAGGATCACTCTGCTGTCCTTTGCTTGAAGGAGCAGGGGATTCTTCTGAATGTCTTCTTGTCCTTGAGACGCTGCGGGTCATCGGACGTCGGACATGGATTTTTGTTGCTGATTTTTGGCGTCTTCTGGTTTTTCCAACCATATGGACGGCAGCAACTTGGTTGGGTCTTTCTTTTTCGACCCATTTGGGAGAGACTTGAAGTGTAGGAGGCTGGGTCCTTTGCTTTTCTAGTCTCTTTGGTCGATACGACATGCGGCGGCGTATACGACGAGCAATTTGAGTTTCGGTCAGCTCTGGCTGGGCTTTGACGATGAAGGATGTGGCTCCCTCGGGCGCAGCAGCCGAGCCTGTCTTTTTTGCAGCTGGGCAAGGACAGGATGCGAACCCTGTCCTTCGCCTGTTGCAGCGAAGCTTTGAATTTTTGGAGTTCGGCCCCTGTAGAGATGAAGGGTCGAACTGCAGGTTTGTAGGCCTTAGCGGGTGCTTGTAGAGGCCTTCTGATGCATGATCTGATTTTGGGCTTGTAGGAACAAGCCGGCTCATGCTGGGATGACTTGGAAGTCAGGTTGGAGAAGGGTCTCTCCTCTTTCATGTAAGCAAGAGGGTAGAACTGGTTCTCCTTGAGTGGGGCCAGGAATGCTGGCTTAGTAGATGTTTGGGACCTTCTTTGTTTTGGTGAAGGTCTTGGGGACCAAGTCTTGGGATAGACCTGATCGTTTGCAAGTTGAGGCTTCGTGGGGCTGCCACGGGCTTCAGGCCTTCTGGTGCTCGCCTTTGGTGTCACGGTAGTGACACGTTGAGAGGCAAGTTTCTGCTTCTTTGAGGGAGCATTTTGTTCCTCAGGAAGTGGGAATGGTCCCAGCGTCCCAAAGACGATAGTCCGGGGAGTCGAGGTCGACCCGGAGTTCAGAGAGTTGCCGAGGGAGTTGATGCTTCGGCAGCTGATGGGGTGCTTGTAAGTGCGCGAGGTTTGCTTCTGTTGAAGCATGAGTTGGTGCTTGTTTTCATCGAAAGTAATGGTTAGTGAAGCTGCCATTGTTAGTTTTTCGAAAATTTCTAAAACAAGACCACATCCATTAGTAATCACAAGAATATAATGATCATAAATGGGAAGTTCTATGGTTTCGTCTTTTCAAATTGCTAGAGGAAGATGACCCAAGCAACATGAAGAAGGCAAAACGCCATAGAGGGTACAATTGTTCTGATCGCAGGTATGGTAAGCCCAGAATGGGCATCCCAGTGACTGCTAGAAGCAATTGTGAACTTAAATTCGACTTATCGAGAAGCAGAGCTTGCTCGAGGTAAGAAGAATATAAAGTTGGAGTTACAGATGTGCCGGTCACAATACAGTAGACCCTAAAAGGGCGTACTAGTACCGCTAGACACAAATGTTTTGAGACCGCATCTATGAGATGAGATTCTCTGTTTTGAAAGGTCAAAATTGGATTCATCAAAGAGAGCAGATGGTATTCCAATCTAAACACGGGCTCAGCGATTTTCGCGAGCGCCACTGCTCAGAAAGAATGAACCATAATTTCTCGAATCTGAATCTAAAAATGACGAGTTTTTTTTTTGAAAGGCCAATATCGGGTTTATCAAAGAGAGCAAAAGGCACTCCAATCTGAACACGGGCTCAGCGATTTCCGCGAGCGCCAGTGCTCAGAAAGGAGAAGACCAAGATTTCTCCAATCTGAACCCAAAATGACGGAAGTTTTTTTTTTTTTTTTTTGAAGATTTTGAAGATTTTTTTTTTAAAAAAAAAATATTTTTTTAAAAAATTTTTTATTTTTTATTTTTTATTTTAAAATTTTAATTTTTTAAAAAATTTTATTTTATTTTTTTAAAAAAAAATTTGTTTAAAAGACGAGAGAGTACACATAGGCCTCCTAACCCGGTCTTATGAAATCTTGATTGATAGAATTGCCCCCAGGTAAGGGTAGGATTACTTAATGAACCCGTTTGGAGGACCCTTGCCTAGAACAGTCAAGCTGTCTCCACACTCTGGACAAGGCTTTTCTTTGAATCAACCATGATCAAAGAACACAGTTGGTTTAACCTTAGTGGTCTATGTCTTTTTTTTTTAATTATTTTTATTTTATTATATTTTTTTAATGAACTCATCAAAGAGAAACGATGGCTCAAAACCTTAGTCGAACAGGCTCAACATTTCTGCAAGCGCGATGAACGATAGGAACAGATCAAGGTTTCTCAATTTTGAATCCAAAATGAGAAATCTAAATTTTTTTTATTTTTTTTATTTAAATTTTTTTTATCTTTAATGAACTCATCGAAGAGAAACAATGGCCCAATCCCCGATCCGAACACGGTCTCAGCGATTTCCGTGAGCGCCAGTGCCCAGAAGGGAGAGGATCAAAGTTTCTCAATTTTGAATCCAAACTGAAAAATCTGATTTTTTTTGTTTTTTTTTTTCTTTTTTTTTTTGAAAAGAGAAAGAGTGGAAATAAATTCAAAGAATTAGAAATTTCCAAACAAAAATCTCATCTCATTTTTTTTTAGATGCGGAATCCAACATAGGCCACCAATTATAAAGTAGCCAAAGCATCGAGAAAAGAAATATAAGCATAGAGCAAAATATATGATATGCAAATATTTCATTTCTAGCATCGTGTTCTCAAATAAACGGGTCCCACCGGGTGTGCCAGCTTGAAGGACCGCGCTCCTGCTCGGTTCCTACCGAGGTCGGCGGACGTGGGAGTCCGTTTGGTTCCGACCCTTTCGTAACAGGGGGGCAGGGGCGTGCATCAACATTTCTTTTTTTGTGAGGGTGTGCCAGATTTTCTATTTTACTTGGAATTGAGAGTGGTGATCCGGAGATCAACCTTCGCAAGTAAAAAGGAAATCAACTTCTTTCAAGTTTTCCATTGCACATATATTTAAGAAAAGAGACATTTTTCTTGGTTTGCTGTGAAAGGCGATTTTTTTGGCATTTATAGCCGATTTTGGCGTTTATAGCCGATTTACAATCCTTATCAATAATGAAAAACAAGAGTTGTTATTTTTGTCTCTTTTGAAAAAATACAAACTACAATGAAAAGCAAGAAAAGGAGGATCTAACTTCTCAGGAGATTGTGGGGGACTCGTTTAGATTGACGGTCGCAAGCCATATGTGGGCTTCGCCATCATCCATGCAGATGAGAACAGAGGATGCTATTGATTCGCTTGGCTTGGCTATAACCTCAGGTTTTTAGAGAACAAAGACCAAAAGGAGGTCCTATGTCCAATAAAAAGCCGAGTAGACGGGCCTGAAAAGCCATGTCTAAGCCATTGGCGGCAGAAGGAGAAGGCAAGGACTTTGGGGGGGAGTACCCCCCAAGGGACTTTTGTCACCTTGTTGCGGTGGTCGGTGTAGAACTTCCGCAGAGTTTTCTCTCTTTTTTCTTTCTCTGGATTTCTGTGCTTTGTCTGTCTGTGTGTTTGTGCTTTTTTCTGATGATCCTTTCTTCTTGGAGAGCTCTCCTATTTATAGGCTTTTAGGTAGCCATTTAGGAGGGTTTATGAGCTTTGATTGTCATAAAGTTACATAAAGGGAGGAGTTACAGAATTTAATTCTTTATTTTGTAACTCCTTTTTCTTGGCTTCTGATTGGCCGGAGGAGATTGAGGGCATTTAATCGCCATGATGGGAGGAGTTTCATGGGTTAAATGCCATGAATCTCTTGACTTGTAACTCCCAGATGCTTGCTTCTGATTGGTCCGTCCAAAGAAATGGATTAATGACTGTAATAAAGCTAGTCAATTAATCACATTAAGTGGTCGCCGAGCATCTGAAGAGTCGCGGGCCGTGCCGCGTCTTTTGGGATTCTTCTGGTGATGATCATCGATGGATCTTCATGTAGATCGACATTAGATGACCATGTAATTTCAGGTGTTTGTTGCCAACAGCGGGTCGGTGCCATCTGTCCTGTCGATTTCTCGATCGGTCGGGTAGAAAACACACTTTTTTTGGTTGACCGGGTGGCGATCAATATTATTTTCGATACTCTTAATGATTGACCCGTGTTTTGGACGGATGTCAGAGGATTTGGTGTCTTAAAAGCATGAATTTTGGAAAGTACCAGAGGCTGGGCGCTTCGAATCGCGAAAAAAATGGCGAAAACCGGGGTTTCCGGGGCCTTCCCGGCGACCCTGGGCCAAGGTCGCAGGGGTCTGCGACCCTAGGGGGTTTTTTCCCCTTTTGTGTCCCGTTTTGTGTCCGTTTTTGCTGTTTTTTTATTCTTTTTTCTTCTGTATTTTTCCTTGACATTTTGACCATTTATTGGCCTTATTTCTTTGTAGGAAACCTGATGAGAATCCTTGAATTTTATTTTGCAAAGTTTCCAATTTCCTGAGAAAGCCGAAGACTTTGTCGCGCAGAGCTGTCGATTTTCCATCAGAAGCTGAAACTGGGTCAAACGATGTCGGAATGACCTGAAATTTGGTGTGAAGCCTCTTGAGCAATAAATAAGACCAACCATAGGCTTTTGTTTGAGTTTTGAAGCTGTTTGGGGTCCTATCACTAGTAGACTCGCTTTTGTCGCGATGAAGATGTCGCGGTTTGATGTGCGGTCAACCGATGTCCGATTGACTTGAAATTTGACAGGGAACCTATTGGAGTCATTTTAAGATGATCCATAGGCTCTGTCTTGGAAATCATGGTCCCGGAGAGCTTTGCCGCCGAGAGGCCTGATTTGACTTCCGAGCATCAAACTATGGTCAAATGTTGTTGAAATGACCTGAAATTTGACGTGTAGCCCTTTATTAGCATTTTGAAGCCGTCCATGTGCTCTATCTGATGAGTAATGGTCTCGGTGGTTCTCGCCGCCAAGAGGCTTGATTTAGCTGTTTGAGGGTTGATTTTGGGTCAAACGTTGTCGGTTTGACTCGGAACTTGACGTGGAGCCTTTTGGAAGTATTTTGAGACCATCCATCGGCTCTGATCGAAGATTTGGTGTCTCCGATGCTTTTGCCGCCGAGAGCTCCTTTTCGGCTGTCGGAGAAGCGAAGTTAGGCCAAATGATTTTGAAATGGCCCGAAACTTCTTGTGTACTCCTCTTTTGGCTGTCTTGAAGGATCTTGCAGTTTTTGTTTGATTCTGACAAGATTTGATTTTTGGAAGTAGCATTGCCTATTTATGGCCGGTTGCGACTTCATGTAGCTCTTTGGATCTTGAAGAGGCAAAGTGACATTTTTTGGTGTCAACAGTTACATGGTCATCTGATGTCGATCTACATGAAGATCCATCGTTGATCATCGCCAGAAGAATCCCAAAGGACGTGGCACAGCCCGCAACTCTTCAATTGCACGGCGACCACTTAATGCGATTAATTGACTAGCTTTATTGCAGTCATTAATTCATTTCTTTGGACGGCCCAATCAGAAGCAAGCATCCGGGAGTTATAAGTCAAGAGATTCATGACATTTAAACCATGAAACTCCTCCCATCATGGCGATTAAAGGCGATTAAATGCCCTTAATCTCCTCCGGCCAATCAGAAGCCAAGAAAAAGGAGTTACAAAATAAAGGAATTAAATCCTGTAACTCCTCCCATTATGTTGCTAAATGACAATAAAAGCCCAATAAACTCTCCTAAATGGCTACCAAGAGCCTATAAATAGGAGAGCACTTCAAAGGAATCCATATCGGAAAAAGAAGACAGATCCCAGATCAGAAAAAAAGCACAGAAATCCAGAGAAAGAAAGAGAGAAAACTCTGCGGAAGTTCTACACCGACCACCGCTACAAGGTGACAAAAGTCCCTTGGGGGGTCCCCCCCCCCCCAAGGTCCTTGCGTTCTCCTTCTGCCTCCAATTGCTTAGACGTAGCTTTTCAGCCCATCTACTTAGTTTTTTATTGGACATAGGACTTCCTTTTGGTCTTTGTCCTCTAAAAACCTGAGGTTATAGCCAAGCCAAGCGAATCAATAGCATCCTCTGTTCTCATCTACATGGATGATGGCGAAGTCCACATATGGCTTGCGACCGTCAATCTGAACGGGTCCCCCACAATCTCCTGAGAAGTTGGATCCGCATTTTCTTGCTTTCATTGTAGTTTGTATTTTTTCAAAAGAGACAAAAATCACAACTCTTGTCTTTCATTATTGATAAGAATTGTAAATCGGCAATAAACGCCAAAAATCAGCTATAAACGCCAAAGTCGGCTATTAACACCAAAATCGGCTATAAATGCCAAAAAATCGCCTTTCACGGCAAATCAAGAAAATGTCTCTTTTCTTAAATATATGTGCAATGGAAAACTTGAAAGAAGTTGATTTCCTTTTTACTTGCGAAGGTCGTTCTCCGGATCACCACTTGTAATTCCAAGTAAAATAGAAAATCTGGCACACCCACACAAAAAAAATGTTGATGCACGCCTCTGCCCCCCGGTTACGAAAGGGTCGGATCCAAATGGACTCCCACGTCCACCGACCCCGGTAGAACCGGGCAGAATGCACCGTTGCATCAAACTCTCCGGTCAACTATCAATAGTCGTCAAACATTCTTCCACTAGCTCGAATCTGTCACTGCCATGCCAATCTGACTGCTCAAGAAATTTGCCAGCTTTGACTCCTTCTAAATTCAACCAAGTCTCTTGCTTCTAGCCAGTTTGGTAAAGAAAATTCTTGGAATAATTATGTCTGCTTCATCGTAACTATCGAAGTTAGGATCTCATATCCACTGCACAATCTTCAAGGTGAGCTCTTGCTAGCTCTAACTCTTTCTGTTCGGTGCTCTTAATCCTTTGTACAACAATCGGTCTCTGACACTAATATGCTTGTCCCTTCACCATTCTTCATCAATTGAAGCTCTGCACACACTCTTGTAACCGTTCTGCCAGATCTACTTTCCCAAACCAAAATCCAAAATAACTGAT
This sequence comes from Litsea cubeba, assembly GCA_012931725.1. Classification (NCBI taxonomy): domain Eukaryota; kingdom Viridiplantae; phylum Streptophyta; class Magnoliopsida; order Laurales; family Lauraceae; genus Litsea; species Litsea cubeba. The sequence continues at coordinate 15,428 of WHSA01000808.1, read as the reverse complement.
TTCCTGCTCCGTATATCTATGCATTGAAATATGAAGTTCATCATGCCGATAAGGTCCACGAAAATCTTCGTTATCAGGCGATCGAGTAGAAGTCCTTTATGCAGTCAACTCTTCAACATAGCTGCACTTATTGAAAATCCCAAAATAATTCTCTGACACAACTCATCAAATTCTAGAAATCTCTAACTTTGAACATCTCTTTGGAGTTTTACCAATTGAAAATTGTCTCAATACATTGATGATCTGCACTGTTCCTGTATAACTGCACTATCCCCAGTCAAACTCTCTGATTTTGGTTGAAGATTTCAAACTGTCCAAACCTCACTTTGTAATTTACTCCTCTGACACAATCAATATTCGAAGAATCCTTCCATCAAACCTCTAACACCCTTCAGATGTTCTTACATGATCTCGAATCTGCTACTCTTGTCTATCAATGTCGGTCTAAGAGAATGAAAGTTCCGACTCATCCTGATGTACTGTCACCCTGTCTCTGTCAGTCCTGGAATTCCATTACATGTTTTTACTAATTCTTCGGAATATTGTCTTGTTCTTCTGTCTACTCTTGGCTTCAGAAAATTTGGTGACGCTGAGTACTACCAGATGTGTCTTACTTCAAGTAATATCATCCAGTCCTCGGTACACTTCTGCTGTCTCCGTCTGTTTGTTGAAATCACAAGGTTCACAACTCTGCATTTAAATATCAAAATTGTTTCAATCAAACCTTGGTTGCTCAATCTTCTGCCTCTGTTTCAGGTTCACCATCCTCAAGTCTTGCACACTGCCCTTCTTTTCTGGATCTTTCAACTGACCTTGTCCATAGGTTATGATTCTTCATCTCGTATCTGTACTCTGTCCAAACTGATGTCCTACAAGTCTGTAAAATCCATAAAATCTACTCTATCATGTGACCAGGTAACAATCAATTCTGCATACAACTCTCTCCACTGCTGTCGAAAACTGAATTCCTATGCTTTTAACCACGCACTGATGCATCCTGCTTAGTCGACTTCACCACCATACCCACAATTGCTGAACCTCCTCGAACCATTCTCCGTCACAAGTTCACCAATACGCAAGAAATCTCTAACTTTTGGCATCCACTTGAAGCTCTATCAACTGAAAATCACCTCAACCATCCTGAAATCCACCATTTGTCTGGTCTCTGGAGTCTCTTGACTAGAGAAAAAGGCTCAAGTTCGACCCAAACATCTGTACTTACCTATTTTGGCTTGTCACATGACGGTTCTCAATCAGCTGCAAACAGTCTTGAAGTGCTGCTCACGCCTCTTATTGACTAACAACTATACAATTCTTCTCTTGCTGCTAATATTCGTGACGATGAAAAAGCTAAAACTTTGCCAAATCCGTCGAGAACCACATGCTAAGAACACAAAACTCTGACTCTCTGGCACGAAAACAAGGAGAAGGCACTGAATGTGGGTGCGGAGACATTAAATCCTCCCCCACTAGAAAAGAATTTGGTCCCCCAAATTCCCAAGCAAGAACAAAAGGGAAGAGACAAGGAGAGTCTCCCCCACTAAAAGAAAAACAAATTCGAATCCGTCAAAATGACATCTAGTCAAAACAAGATCACAAATCTAACGATTCCTCGCCACACGTCTTAAGGTTCCTAGAGTATTTTATTTCCTAGAAACCTGCCCGCTCTAATACCAGTCTGTCACGACCCCAAACCCGAGGGCTATGAAAATTGGGAGTTAAGTGATGATTATTGTTTCTCCCAAGATTTACGTGTGTGACGATAATACGTTTCAACACACTTTTACATATTTTTGCGGAAGCTTTCGTGGCATTGCGACCCGAAGTCCGTGGCCATTGGATTCCGTGTCGCACTCAACCACTAACATATTACTATCATATCAATGAATATATCAGACTGGAACAAACCATTATAACAAAATATAGAGCTGACGTAACTGGATATTACATTCCCACATATATTCAAGTTACAAATAACAATGTATGTTAATTACAATCCCGAGAAAAGGGCTAATAAAAGCCATACAAAAACAAGCTAATAATCACTACCCCATTTGTGACGTAGCTTCGATGTCAAGCTCAATGCCTACACGACATAGCCGACAAAACAACCTGCAAGTTCATGGCTCCATAGCCAAAACGTACACTCTGATCGGGCTAGATATCTGAACCTGAGTACCAAAGTAGTGGGTCAGACACGACGGTCTGGCAGGTGGGTGAAAGAACATAAATAATATATTGAAAAATAAAATATATGATAAATCACGCCATTTGATCAAAAGCTGTACATAATTAAAATGTATAGAAATTCGTGAATATATGACAAAATCCTGTGTTCATATAAAACGATTATAAAATATGAATACTTGGCAAGACATGTATTCCTTTAAAGCATGTATAAAACATGAATATCTAGCAAAACATGTATTCATTTAAAACATGTAGAACATGGGTATTTGATAAATCGAGAATCCATTTAATACATGTACAAAGTATGAACATTTAACAAATCGGGGATTCATTTAGAACATGTATGAAGTATGAACATTTACAAATCGGTATTTCATTTAAAGCATGCATAAAGCATGTATATTTAAAATAGTAAGGATATCAAGGATCGGGAACTGTCAAGATGGCAACCACACAAAGCTAAATCCTCTATCACTAAAGTGATGAGAGCACATACCCTACAGGATCATTGACCTCAGTCACACAAGGTGAGGAGGTAAAATACTATAATATACATATATATACTCTGCGGGACCACGGTAGCGAACCGGGTAAAAACTCTGTGGATTCCAGACTGCAGCTGACTAACAGGAGGGGAAGGATCTCCAAGTCGGTGGATCAAACCGACAAGGTTGTCCAAGCTTAGTGGTGCCGACTCATAGGTCAAATGCGGGAAATCAAAACAACTGCATAATAACGGAATAGGGTGCCCATAGGCACAAATGCACATTCATATCAGATCGAGCATATACGGTGTAGTAAAAGCTAAACACATTTTCCAATACTTTCGGGGCAAGTTCAAATCATAAGATGTGATGTTTGAAAAGCGCAAACAAGATTCGGGTCAAGATGCTCATCAGCATAAGACATATCATATTAGGTCACAAGATAACAATTATGCTAAAAACCATATCTGGGGCAAGACTAGTTACAAGGCACGAAACTTGAAATGTACAAGTGAAATCCGGTAAAATCAGGTATAAATGGATTCTATAAATCTCTGGGCCAAGTGTTGAAGGTCCACGATTTAAATCAGTGTGCATAGGGTTCCGTGTGTTAGGTTTTATAAACATTTGGTACTCTTAAGAATTAAAAATATTCCGAGACCTTACATACATTGACAAATCTAAGGATCTTAACAAATCACAATAAAGGGATTTCTTCTTCAGCATAGTTCCACATTCTTATCCCATATAGTTCCACAAGTTCTTCAAAAGAAATCCATCAAGATTGAAATTTCGGTCAACCCTCAGTTGGCTTGTCGGTTAACCACAGGGTCATGCCGGTCGACCGACAAGCTGACCGACGGCTAGCCGAGTCCAGAAATGTGGAGAAAACAGCTCTCGGGAATTGGAACCGAGGGGTGTCGGTTCACATGTCGGTTGACCGACACCACAGCATCAGAAATTTAGTAAAAAATGCAGCTCTCTGGAATTGGAGCCGAGAGGCTGTCGGCTCGCTGTCAGTTGGATGTGTCGGATGTGAATTTCGACCTCCCCAAAAGGAAAGAAAGGGGCATTTGCATTTTACGTGGGGAAATCTCTATTCATCTCTATATGCTATTTAAATTTTACATCGAAAATGAGGATTCCGACTACCCTCAAAATCAATGGATCACGATTGCCAGCTACGGATACGGCCGTAACACCGTTCTTCGACTAAAGCCGAAGAAATGTGGGGAGAAAATAAGTGGGTGGGTTCTTCCTCTCATCTAATGTGCTGTCGGCAACACACGACGGTTGTCCTGTCACATTAATTTGGGTCTCTTTGGGTCTTTTTAATATAGGGTCAAATTAGGGTCATGAGTTAAAGTCCAAATAAAGGTTAATCCTCACACAGCATAATCATAATAAATCCAAGTAAAATAAAGTAACTAAAATAAAGAAAATAAATGGGGGGAGGTGCCAAATATTTAAGAAGAGGATTGGCCCCGTTCCTGGGAACCTCCTTCAGATCTCTTGGCAAAATAAGGTTTAAAGGCTGGCTTTTCAAATAAAAATGATGATGCAAATGAGATTTTGACTTGTGATTTTTGTGTTTTTCGTGTGCGATACACGAGTGATAAAAATGAAAGGCCGATGGGCCGTAATTGATTGGAGGTGGCCGATGGGCCAGTGTTTGTTTAAGGGTGGCCGATGGGCCGAAGTAAAAAGTGTGTGTGAAATCACTCATCTCATCTCGTCATTCTCAGTTATTCAATTTTAGAAGTCAGTTCTTCATTTTCTTTTATCATTAAGTTCGATTAAATATCTGGCACCTGAGGTGGAGGAAGAAATAAAGGGAAAATCTTTTTGGGTTTATTTTGTTGGTTTTATAGTTTTTATGGATTTTTGATATGGGGATAGAAGGGCCTAACTAGGGGATTTACTTGGATTTACGTAATTAATGCTTTATTACTGATCATCGGATTAACCCTAACCTAAGGTCCTAGACCGCCCACGTCAGCTTTCCCAATTCCCTAACAGAACAGGAAGAGTGATGGGGTGAAGTCTAATGCTCTAAACTACCTAACAAGGTAATCCAATTTAATCCTAGGGTGCAAATAGCCAAAGTTTGATAGTTTTTGCGCCTAAGCAGTTCGTTGGGTAAAATCTTAATTGATTTTATTTGTTGTGAGTTATCGTGGTTTTGATTGAGAGTGGTTCATGGATGTTTTAAGGATCTGGTTAATGTGTTTTTCTATATTTTAAAGTTATGTTATTTTTAATTTAAATCAGAATTCTAAAAAGTAGTCAAAAATCACAATTCAAGATTAAAAACAGGGTAGGCGCCCAGGGGGTGGAGCCTATCCTGACAGTTTATGCTTTTCAGACTTTTCGATCTCTTTTCAGAATTTCGGGGGTTTTAAGGGCTATGTTTTAATCTGAGAAATGTTTTAATGTCTCTGATGTTCTAATGTCAAAGTGATGCGGGTCCGGGTTTTGAAACGAATCAAGAATTCGTGTTTTAGTGCAAATGGAAGGATAGGCACCAAAGGGGTGGCGCCCAGGTGAATTGGCAGGATGGGCACCCAGGGAGTGGTGCCCAGGTGGATCTGGTAGGATGGGATATAATTATTGGTCTTTGGGTCCGGGGATTGATTTAGTTTCTAGTCTTAATTAGTTTAAGTTGTAAGGTGTTTAATTATTGATTTTTAGTTGAGTTGGTTGGGTAGGGTTGAAATGTAGGCTAGGCGCCCAGAGGGTGGTGCCTAGGTGAAACTGGCAGGATGGGCACCCAGGGGGTGGCACCCAGATGGATTGATAGGATAGGCGCCACGGGATTGGTGCCTAGGTGGAATCTTTATGGTTTGGTCGGTTCCAAAGGGTTTTGGGTATTAAGTCTGAATCGATTAAGGTTTCAGTGTTTTAAGGTTAAAAGTGTTCTGTTATGTTGATTGTAATTGGTTTGAGGTTTTAATTAATTAAGTTAAGTTGTGAAATTGGGGCTTTTCTAAAAAAAGGTAAGTTGGGCGCCCAGGGTGTGGTGCCCAGGCGAATCTGGCAGGATGGGCACCCAGGGGATGGCGCCCAGATGGATGCGCTTTATGGTTTGGTTAGGTTTTGTGATTCTTTGGTCAATCTCAAGTTTGAATTGATTTAAGGGTTTAGCATTTGATGGAAAGTGTTTATTCGTGTTCAGTTGGGGATGAATTAGGTTCCAATTAATTGGGTTTAATGGTTTCCTAAGGAATGGACTGGGTAGGTGGAGTTCACAGGCTGGGCGCCCAGAGGGTGGTGCCCCAGGTGGATTGACAGACTAGGCGCCAAGGGGGTGGTAAGTGGATTAATAGGCTGGGCGCCCAAGGAGTGGTGCCCAGGTGACTGTCTTGAGGCTCAGGTTGGTTTTGATGTTCTAGGTTGATTCGAAGTTGGGTTTTGTGGTTTAATGCATTTGGATGAAAGGTATCTTTTAGTATTCAGTTGAGAATGAATTAGGTTTAAATTAATTAGGTTTAATTTTTAATTGATTGGTTTCCAAGAAATGAGTTGTGTAAGTGGAGTTCACAGGCTGGGCGCCCAGAGGGTGGTGCCCAGGTGGATTGATAGGCTAGGCGCCCAGGGGGTGGTGCCCAGGTGACTGCCTTGTGGTTTGATTTGGTTCGATGGCCTTTAAGTTAATCCAAGGGTGAATTGATTAGAGTCTCAGGTTTCTTAAGTCCTAAAGTGTTTTGATGTGTTAATTCGGGTTGGTTTAATTAGAAGTTTCGATTAGGAATTTCTTAGTAAAGGGATAGGATGGGCGCCAGGGGAGTGGTTCCCAGATGGATTGGAAGGCTGGGCGCCAGGGGAGTGGTGCCCAGGTGGATTGGAAGGATGGGCGCCCAAGGAGTGGTGCCCAGGTGGATGTCTGTCTTGGTTTTGTGTTATGTGTTCGTTTTAGATTAATTCAAGTTTAGATTGATTAAGTTTTCAAATCTTTTAAGTTAGCAATGTTTTATTATGTGTTGATTCAAGTTTCGTTTCTATTGGGGTGTCTTTGTGACAGGAGAGGATGGGCGCCCAGGGGGTGGCGCCTAGGTGAATTGGCAAGCAGGGCACCCAGGGGGTGGCACCCAGGTGGATATTTTTAGGGTTTGTTGGTTTTGTATCTTTTAGGTTGATTCGAGTTTAAGTTGATTAAGATTTCAGGTCTTTCAAGTTAAGAGTATTTTAGAGTGTTAATTAGGGTTGGTTAAAGTCTTAATTAATTAGATTAAACTTCAAGTGGGGCCTCTCAGGGAATGAATAGGCTGGGCACCCAGGGAGTGGTGCCCAGGAAGACTTGTCAGCAGGGCACCCAGGGGGTGGCGCCCAGATGAATTTGGCAACAGGGCACCCAGGGGGTGGCGCCCAGATGGATCTAGCAACAGGGCACCCAGGGGGTGGCGCCCAGATGGATCTGTTTTAAGTTTTAGGTTTTTAATTAAGTTCTTGGTTATTTTTAATCCGAATTAATTAAAGTCTCAAGATCTTTTGGATTAAAGGTATTTATTGTATTAATTGGTGTGAGATTAGAGACTTAATTAATTGTGTTTAATCCTTAATTAGGGACCTTTATTGAATAAGCAAGCTAGGCTTAAAGGAGGAGAAACCTATCTTAATAATTTGGGTTCACTAATCAATCTTAATGATTCCTTATTCCAATTTCAGTCCAAATTAATTAGATTATTAATTTTAGGGTTCTTAATGATTTGATGGTCCTTTAGTTAATTAATTATGATATTCTAGCTAACCGCACGAGATTTGATAACCTAGGCTATCTACCTACTATTTTTGGGTTTTCTTTGTATTTTTTGATTTATTTTTTGGTTTCTCCTCTAATTTACTAGAGAGTAAGGAAAGAGAAGAAGTAGTTTTATTTTTTATGATTTTTCTTGGGTTTTTATGACTTTATGATTCAAATGATATGGTGGTGTGTGATAGAAACGATAATTTGAAATTCAGAACATATCAAGCAAGCAAACATATCATTGTTATGCAATTTCTAAGAACTAAATACGGAAGATCGAAAATTGTGTGCGGAAGTGGAAAAGTCCACTTGGGCGCCACACCTGTGGTGCCTACCCTGTTCAATCAGGGTTTTCAAAGAATCGCAACGAATGCGCAACAGTCTTAAGATTTTCAACACAATTTCCGATATTCAGCAACTGATTGCGGATGTCCTAATGCGAACTACTAATGATGCAACTAACAAATCTACGAGAAAATGATGTAAAAAGTAGAGATCTAAAACCCAAACCCTGTCTCGGAAGGGTAGGCGCCTAGGAGGATGGCACCTAGCCAAACCAGAGATGGTAGGCGCCCAGTGGGTGGCGCCCAGCCTCCTGAGATAGGCCTTTCGCGATCTCCTCGATCTAAATGATGATGATGATGCTATAAATGCGAGATCTAACCTAGTTAAGCACTTCAAACTACGAAATCAATGCAGATCTACACCACTGGTATGAATCTAAACATGTTATTAATATGATGAGATGCTGATACCATTTTTATCAAGAACTAATATAGATCTATGATGCATGAATGATCCTAAGCATGTTTCTAAACAAAGATGATGATAAAATGCAATAAAAGAATAGAAAGATCTAGGAATACCGGTTTGAATCACGCTTTTCAAGTTCCTAGACCGAAGCTTACGCGAAGAACCATAGCTCTAGTTGAAAGAGATGGAAGTCTTCTCCTCTATTTCCCCTTCTTCTTCTCTAGATCTGAAGCTTTTTCTCTAATGGTGGCTACCTTTCTCCTTTTGCTTATTCTCTATACTTTTCTCTCTTTTTTGGGTAGCTCCCTCGTAAATGAAGTTAAGAGATCCTTAAATAGAGGTTTGGGATGAGTTTAGGAGGGCTAGGGCTTCATTAATTCGTGTTTCTAGAAGGTTTCACGCATCCCAAGGTGACTTAAGTGTTTTGGGATAAATAGGGTTTGGAAAAGAGGCTGGGCACCCATGGGGTGGTGCCAGGTGACTGCATAGGGTGGGCGCCACAGGGCTGGTGCCTATGTGGACTGGTTCATGGTAGGCGCCCATTGGGGTGGAGCCTACGTGGTCCGGATCATTCTCAAAGTTTGGTCCCATCTGAAGTCGGGATAGAATGGATAGATGTTCAATTGAGGGGACCTACACTAGCACTTAATTGACTGGGCGCCACAAGGGTGGTGCCCAGGTGGACTGGACATGGTAGGCGCCCACCACAGGATGCCTATGTGGACTGGAGAGTGTTGGGCGCCACAAGGGTGGTGCCTAGATGGAAAGTTGTGTGGGTCTTTGTTGGAGTGGTTGCGGGCTGCCCTAAGTTAAATTTGTGAAATAAGAGGGTGGGCGCCACACATGTGGTGCCTAGGTGGGCTGAAGAGTATGGGCGCCCACCATGGGGCGTCTAGATGGAATGAAGTATGTGGGCCCCACACATGGAGGTACCTAGGTGGAGTTCCTTCATTTTTTAAAGTTCGGTCCCTACGTTGAGTGGTTCCGGTCCGTTTTAGGCCAAACTAGTAATTTTGGAGGGTGGGCGCCACACATGTGGTGCCTAGGTGGTCATGGCTAATATGGGCGCCCAGCCTGGGGCGTGTAGATGGCAATGGAGAGTATGGGCGCCACTTGGGTGGTGCCTAGATGGATTTTCGTTACTCTTTCTAAGGCAAACTTCGAAAACTCATAACTTTTGATCCGCTTATCGGATTTGGACGTTCTACATACCATCGGAAAGCTCTCGAAGTGAAGAATCCAATGGTCCAACTGTCTTAATGATTATGGGCTGAGAAAAGATGGGGACCTCTGGATCAATGGATCTGGCTTCCTAACTTAGGGTAATCGGATGGCATTTAGGCAAGCTAAGTGTAATCTTTGTAAGAACTGGCCTAAGCATGTCTTAAGTGGTCCGAAAGAGGTTTGAATAGTGTTGTGGTCTGCTCCTTGTGTGAAAGGTGAGTTGGACTCGAGATCTCAATGCGATTCGGCTTTCTTCTCACGAATTTCTAGAAGTCGTTGAACTAATGTTTAAAACTATCAACAAGCATCTTCATTGTCATTAATTAATCTGAATTATGTCATTAATCATTCAATTATGGGTGAAATGGGGGCATCGCTATATATGACAGGTGTTTAAGGCTATCATAGGGGCCAAATGAGGTGTCTACAGTATGCCCCTCTTTGGAGAACAGCAACGTGGAGAGTTGTGCTCCAAAGAAAGTAGACACACCACTCATGACTCACGGGAGGTTTTGAGCTCGCGGGAGTGGCTACCTATGGATGTGTGCAATTGCAAACTCATTCCAAAGGTGAGGTTCACTATTCTAGGATCGGTTCTGATTCAGGGGAAAAAAGAAAAAAAGAAGTTACGTGCCTACTGATTTGATTGGAAACCCGAGATCTGTGCCTCGGTGCCCGTGGTATTGCCACGTGGCGGGTTGGGAACGTGCCCCAGTTGCTGAATTTAAAATGATGGTGGGAACTGTGCCCCAGTTGCTGAATTTAAAATGGTGGTGGGAACTATGCCCCAGTGGTCTGAATCAAAAGTCAATCTTTCGATTAGCTAAGTCACTATCAGAATTTCATTTGTTCTTGCAATAGAATTGATTTCAAATGGTCATATATAATGTCTTTTGACTTTCATCCATAGTTAAATGTTTAAAGCATGGGTTGAAACTAACTAGCAATAATGGGGATCTTAGTGGAAATCATAAACATAGTTTAAGCAATAGTGTGAGTGTATGTGAGAATGAGATGCATTTTTTTTAAAGAGATGTTTGATTTTGAAACTCGGGTATGCATCAAAAAAGCTAAATCAATGGAAGTCGGTCACCGGAATAACCGTCACTCTCTAGGGATCTTGGTCTTCACCCAAGCTTAGATGAGAACCCGGGGTAGATTCGATCATCTTTTTTTTTTGTGCTTATCATGGAGAGTTTCAAGCTACACGGTTTCCATCTTCCAACATCAAGATTTGAGTCGGCGAACACACAATTCGTGAGAACACGGTATTATGGTTGCCGTACCGATTATAAGCGCTTAAGGGAGGCCTACGGCGACTCAATTTCCAGACGTGAGGTAAAATCATGAAATCATAGTTAGGGGTACTTACCTCAAGAGCTTTCCGTAAATCCAACATTGGGGATCGATGTCTCTTTCTTTCGTTGTTTGCTGATGCTTGTGAACTTGTCATCAATCTCCATCAGTGTGCTTGAAGGTCCTTCACCTTGGTGTTTTTTCTTTCGATTCCGGATCCTGCATTGAACAAACACTAAAAGATTATGCATTTTTCTTCGTTAGTACTCAGTCTTATAATTAGCAAGGTAACCTGTTGACACCAAAAATGTCACTTTGCCTCTTCAAGATCCAAAGAGCTACATGAAGTCGCAACTTGCCATAAATAGGCAATGCTACTTCCAAAAAATCAAATCTTGTCAGAATCAAATAAAAACTGCAAGATCCTTCAAGACAGCCAAAAGAGGAGTACACAAGAAGTTTCGGGCCATTTCAAAATCATTTGGCCTAACTTCGCTTCTCCGGCAACTGAAAAGGAGCTCCCGACGGCGAAAGCATCGGAGACACCAAATCTTCGATCGGAGCCGATGGATGGTCTCAAAATACATCCAAAAGGCTCCACGTCAAGTTCCGAGTCAAACCGACAACGTTTGACCCTAAATCAACCCACGAACAGCTAAATCAAGCCTCTCGGCGGCGAGAACCACCGAGGCCATCACTCATCAGATAGAGCACATGGACGGCTTCAAAATGCTTACAAAGGGCTACATGTCAAATTTTAGGTCATTTCGACAACATTTGACCATAGTTTGACGCTCGGAAGCCAAATCAGGCCTCTCGGCGGCGAAGCTCTTCGGGACCATGGTTTCCAAGACAGAGCCTATGGATCATCTTAAAATGACTCCAATAGGTTCCCTGTCAAATTTCAAGTCAATCGGACATCGGTTGACCGCACATCAAACCGCGACATCTTCATCGCGATAAAAGCAAGTCTATTGGTGATAGGACCCCCAAACGGCTTCAAAACTCAAACAAAATCCTATGGTTGGTCTTATTTATTTCTCAGCAGGCTTCACCCAAAATTTGAGGTCATTCCGACATCGTGTGACCCACGTTCAGCTTCTGACGGAAAATCGGCAACTCTGCGCGACAAAGTCTTCGGCTTTCTCAGAAAATTGGAAACTTTGCAAAATAAAATGCAAGGATTCTCATCAGGTTTTCTACAGGGAAATCAGGCCATAAATGATCAAAAATGTCAAGGAAAAATACAGAAGAAAAAGAATAAAAAAATAATAAAAATGGACACAAAACGGGACAAAAGGGGGGAAAACCCCCCAGGGTCGCCAGCCCCTGCAACCCTGGGCCAGGGTCGCCGGAGACCCGGGGGCACGGGATCGCCCGTGGGCCCCTAAAACCCGATTTTTCACACCGTTTTTTCGTGATTCGAAGCGTCCGGCCTTTGCTATTTTCCAAAAATTCATACTTTGAGACCCAAATCCTCTGACATCCGGCAAAAACATGGGTTAAATCATCAAGGAGTATCGAAAACAACATTGATCACCACCCCGGTCAACCAAAAAAAAGTGTGCTTTCTACCCGACCGATCGAGAAATCGACAGGACAGATGGTACCGACCCGCCTGTTGGCAACCAACACCTGAAGTTACATGGTCATACCGATGTCGATCTACATGAACACATACCATCGATGATCATCGCCAGAAGAATCCCAAAGACGCGGCACGGCCCACGACTCTTCAACTGCTCGGCGACCACTTATTGTGATTAATTGACTAGCTTTATTATAGTCATTAATCCATTTCTTTGGATGGACCAATCAGAAGCAAGCATCCGGGAGTTACAAGTCAAGAGATTCATGGCATTTAACCCATGAAACTCCTCCCATCATGGCGATTAAAGGCGATTAAATGCCCTCAATCTCCTCCGGCCAATCAGAAGCCAAGAAAAAGGAGTTACAAAATAAAGAATTCAATCTTGTAACTCCTTCCTTTATGTAGCTTTATGACAATTAAGGCTCATAAACCCTCCTAAATGGCTACCTAAAAGCCTATAAATAGGAGAGCATTCCAAAGAAATCTAGATCGGAAAAACGAGACAGATCCCAGATCAGAAAAAAGCACATAAATTCAGAGAAGGAAAAGAAAGAAAACTCTGCGGAAGTTGTTGATGCCAAAAAATGTCACTTTGCCTCTTCAAGATCGAAAGAGCTACATGAAGTCGCAACCTGCCATAAATAGGCAAGGCTACTTCCAAAAAATCAAATCTTGCCAGAATCAAACAAAAACTGCAAGATCCTTCAAGACAGCCAAAAGAGGAGTACACAAGAAGTTTCGGGCCATTTCAAAATCATTTGGCCTAACTTCGCTTCTCCGACAGCCGAAAAAGGAGCTCTCGGCGTCGAAAGCATCGGAGACACCAAATCTTCGATCAGAGCCGATGGATGGTCTCAAAATACTTCCAAAAGGCTCCACGTCAAGTTCCGAGTCAAACCGACAACGTTTGACCCTACATCAACCCTCGAACAGCTAAATCAAGCCTCTCGGCGGCGAGAACGACCAAGGCCATTACTCATCAGATAGAGCACATGGACGGCTTTCAAAATGCTTATAAAGGGCTACAAGTCAAATTTCAGGTCATTTCGACAACATTTGACCAGAGTTTGACGCTCGGAAGCCAAATCAGGCCTCTCGGCGGCAAAAGCTCTCCGGGACCATAGTTTCCAAGACAGAGCCTATGGATCATCTTAAAATGACTCCAATAGGTTCCCTGTCAAATTTCAAGTCAATCGAACATCGGTTGACCGCACATCAAACCGCGACATCCTCATCGCGACAAAAGCAAGTCTACTGGTGATAGGACCCCAAACGGCTTCAAAACTCAAATAAAAGCCTATGTTGGTATTATTTATTCCTCAAGAGGCTTCACACCAAATTTCAGGTAATTCCGACATCGTTTGACCCAGTTTCAGCTTCTGACGGAAAATCGGCAGCTCTGCGCGACAAAGTCTTCGGCTTCTCAAGAAATTGGAAACTTTGCAAAATAAAATGCAAGGATTCTCATCAGGTTTCCTACAGGGAAATCAAGCCAATAAATCGTCAAAAATGTCAAGGAAAAATATGTTGGAATTTGAGATGCCTTGAGAAGTCTTATGAAGCATTGAAGTGTTTAGTATCTCAAGTATCATTTTGTGTTGGAATTATTGTCAACACAATGTCACAAGTGTGGTGTTGATAGTGTGGTATTGATAGAGCTTCAAAGAGAAAACAGAGCTAAAACAGTTCAGGAAATCAGAATTCCTGAAGCAGTGTGGTCTGTCGACCGAGGGACCCCACGCGGTCGACCGGGCAAGACAATTAGCTCCAGTTATTTTGTGCCACAGTGTGTCGCCGGTCGAACCGGGGACCCAATGCGGTCGACCGAGCACAGGGAACCCAGAATTGCGAAGAAAATAGAAGTTTTGCACGAAATTCAGGAAACTTATGTATTTCATTTGGGACTCTTTTCTAAAACGAATTCTAGCCTAATTTGAACACTCTTTAGGGTTACCAAAACCTATATAAAGGCTTGCTAAGTTCGTTTTCAAGTGTACGGAGGAGAAGAGAGAACAAAAGAGTGGGTTTTGGGAGAGAAGAGCGATTGGAGAAGAAGGCACTGCTGGTGTTGCTGTGTTGCACGTTTCTACAGCAAGTGTGGCCGAGAATGTGCTCATGAAGATGGTGATTCATCCATAGATAAGTGTCTCTCTTTTTATGCCTTAAATTTCAATTTGTAAGGGATTGAGAGAGAGAGATTGTAGAGGGGAAGGGCTGTAGAAAAGTTCTCTACTTTAATTCTGTAGAACATCAAGTTGGTGCTTGGTGTTAGGGGTTTGGTGATCCTATCTGTTGGTGCAGATAAATTGTAAAAGGAGTAGGTGCTTCCTAGATAGTTGGTGCTATCTGAAACTTAAGGGTTGGTGCTCTTTTGTCGTTGGTGCGACTAATAGATTCAGACCTGTTCCGGATCGGTGTTCAGACAGTCTTTGAACCGTGGACGTAGCCTTTTGGCGAACCACGTTAAATCTGGTGTCCTTGTGTGATTTGATTTGCTTTTGTTGTTAAATTGGACCTGTTTTTAAGGGATCACTGATTCACCCCCCCCCCTCAGTGATCGCGATATCTAACAATTGGTATCAGAGCGCCAAGGCTCCCTTGATAAGCTTAACACGCTAAGGGTGATCTCTTGTGAATCACATGGCATCCAATACATGGAATAGAAAGCACTTTGTTTGATGGTTCGAATTACTCCTTCTGGAAGATCAGATGCAGGCTTTCATCAAATCATTGGCTATGATGTCTGGGAGACTGTCAGAGTCGGTTACAATACTGCCATCAGTACCCACTGATGCTGCAACGAAGAAGTTAGCAGACAACGACTCCAAGGCGCAGAAGTCACTCTTTAGTGGCCTTGTGGACCAGAGGCTGGTCAAAGTAATTGGATGCAAAACAGCCAAGGATATATGGGACAAGTTGAAAAGCATTCATGAAGGAGATGAGAAGATCAAGAAGCGAAATTGCACACTCATCGCTCTCAATTCGAGTCTCTTCGCATGGAGGAAAGCGAGAATGTTGACTTGTATATGCAACGAGTGAATGAAGTCACGAATGACATTCGTGGACTAGGGGAGGAGATTAAAGAACCAGTCATCGTCAAAAAGGTTCTAAGATCTCTTCTTCCCCGGTTTGATTCAAAAGTCTC
>WHSA01000192.1:293301-391164 GCA_012931725.1 Litsea cubeba | reverse complement strand
CAATATACATTGTCTTTCTGATCCCCATTTAGCCATATAAAACTCTCATTTAGAACCGATTGATACAAATTTTAGGTTGTACTGTTACTTTTTTTCTAGTTAAAATTTATTAACTATCTTGACCACCTTTGCTAAAGCACGATATCATACACATATATGGGGTCTCCTCTCCTGTGCTCATCCGCTCATCTACTCACATGGGAAAACACTAAGATGAAATTGAACATCAAGGTTCCTCAATCCAATTCGAAAGGTCAATACTTTCCAATTAACCAAATGCACATGAAAAGGGGAAAAAATATTGGCCTTACTATGTGGCTAAGATGAGGAGGGTGCTGGTGGTTGCCAATTGAATATGATTCCTTCAATTAATAATAAAACAAGGAGCTTTTCTAAAAAAAAAAAAAAAAAAAAAAAAAAACTTCAATTGTTAAAAAAATGGAGGCTCTGAACACTTCATAATGATAACGGAGGGCCTTACACTACTTTTTTTTTCTTTTTTCTTGTAAAACACTTCATAATGATAACGGAGGGCCTTACACTACTTTTTTTTTTCTTTTTTCTTGTTGACAAAATTCCCCCCTTTCTACAGTATCATGGAATGTCAATTCTTTCATGATATGTTAGAATATGTTTTCCCAATTTAAAATCTAAAACCCTTTTTTTTTTTCTCTTCTTCCTCTTCGAGCCCCTAAGTTTCATTTGTTTCACCCATTGTGATCAAAATTATGCATTTGCTTCTCAAGATCAGCATTGATTTGACCAATTTTATCATAGATAGCTTGCTCCCAATGACAGACATTCCATTTTGAGCGGTAGTGGAAGACGCCGCCGTGTATCCATTTCACAAGCTCAATCAAGTTATAGGGTTCGTTGCGGCTTGGGCAAATTTCTTCGCCTAACTTAACTGTATAAAAAAAAATAGTCCCTAGAAATCTTGAAATCTGATTCAGAGGAAAATATATTGATCCCATGTCCATCACTCACACAAGATTTTCGTTACCAATCCCTAGATCTGTAATCAATGGAATGGGCGTAAATTTGTTAAACAAAAGAAAATGGGAAATTGGCCAGGGGTCCCTTAATATTGATGTTTAAGGCCTCTAATTCACATGATTTTCGGTTAAGGCCTCTTGTCTCGATTTGCCTAGACTTATTTCAGGCAGATGTCCTTAAGCATGCAAGATCATACATTATTAATACTAATTTCCTCTTCAAACCGTCTGAAGTTATGTCACAAATTTAATCCCTAGTTTTTAACTCCTTAACATGATATTTAATGACTGATTTACCCATAACGGAATTTATTTCCTGGTTTCATCAAGTCTCAAAATTCATATGGGAGGAAATAAATCAAGTCTCAAAATTCAAATGGGAGAGAACGATGTTGCTAGTCTTCTACTACACACTCAATGCTTCCAAGCAAGACTTCCTCATGTAGTAACTCGAAGCTTGCTACTGCTTGAGAAGAAAAAATCTCACCGCCTGCGGTATTGCAGAGATGAGACAATCTTTGTTACAGAACCTGTTGAGGAAGTTTGGCAAAATATTAGATGATCAAAGGTATTAACATATGGGGTGATGTAGCACAAGGTGTCATCAGAACGTTATTGGCCACACCAAATCTAGACCATTCAACCCACGATTGGGTGGTGTAGCACATGGTGGCATCAGAATGTGGTAGTGGGTTTGGATTTCCCAATCTCTTATCCGAGATGTGTGGTGATGTGCCCACCATGTGCCTACCCAGACACTTCAATTCAATCAGGTTTTTTTTTTTTTTTTTTGATTGGATTGCATAGTATTTTCAGTGAAAATTACTAGAATAACCTAGCTTTATCAATTGTCACCAGCAAAAGATTTAGTGTACTAATAGAAAGTGTAGGTGCAGAAAATAATGACCCACAATAACTGGGGAGCCTTAGAGGACTTATCCAATGATGATGATGACTGGGAACGACTGGGTACCGTCCAACAGCCTGAAAGGGAAGAACACACGGTCAGAGGACCCTGGCCTGGGCGGCGCAAGGCTCTCCGATGCCAAAGTCAGTGAGAGAACTGGAACAATGGAAGGAGAGGAAGAAGAGAGACAGAGTAACGGCTCTGTGTATGAAATTGTGCGTACCTTTGATAGTGGTTTGAGGCTCTATTTATAGAGGCTTGGGTCGTATCTTTTGAGGATATTTTGGTGTGGGACCCGTGATTCGACTGGGAAGTCACGATCAGCCCACGTTGCATTAAATGCGGTCCAATCCAGCCCACTCTGCATTAAATGCGCGTCGGGTCAGCCCACGTCGCATTTAATGCGCGTCTTGTTGGGCCAGATCGTGTTGGACGCCTTTGGCGGTAGGAGTTCCATCGGATCTGCCATTGGGCCATGCCCTGATGTGGCCTCAGCCGCTGGATGCCGCCCTGTCAGGGATCTGGCGAAGATTGTGAGCGGCTGGATGTCGCATCTGTCCCATTAGCTCGCGCCCATATTCCTCCACGTGCCTGATGACGTGGGGGATGAAGGGCGCAAGTGGAGGTTCTTTCTTGCTTCGGCTTCCGTCCCGGCTTCTTCAGCCGGGGTGGAGCTTTTCTGCCGGAATGGCACCCGGGGTGGCTCAGTTCGGCGCTAGTGGCCCGGAGCTGCCTGACTTCGGCCGGACCCCCTGTCCTGGTAGCCGGGGTGAGCTTGGTGCCACGTGGATGGCACGCGGATGGCACGTGAGAGTGCTTAGTCTCATCTGATGGCTGTGATTAGCGTAATCCTGTGGTTCTGGAAATCTCCCCACACAGAAAGGTATTGTTTTAAATTCAAATAAATTTATTTTAAATTTAAATAAATTTATTGGAAACTCCTGCATGATAGAAAGAATGCATAAGAATCAGATGTCAGCCTTAGTACATTTTTATAGATGACAGAAGTTAAATATGCAAATAAGAAATTGGAAATTAAAATTTTACATGAATTATGTAATTCTACGGAAGGAATATTTATTATTTTGTTACTACACATTTCTTCCATTCAACGTATGAATGGAAAGCATGAACAGTCAATTCTTCAAAATCTTCATCTCGTCACATGTGTGAGTTAATCCTTCCTCACATGCAGAAGTTCTTTCCCTGTAATTGTGGGGTTTTCTCTTCATAGGTGCGAGTCTATGAGGACCCAAACCCATTACATTGATTAAGAAAAACAATAAAAAATTGAAAAGCATGAACACACGGCACAATAATTGAAGAAAGAGGATAGAAGTGTTCAATAATTCCTACAGCCAAGTTGTCTCATTGTGGACAATTGGCTCAAATTATTGGAGGAAGCAATGGCTTTTAGCCAGATTTCAACTTAATCAAATCTTTTGCCAGATTTTTGTCAAGATAAGTCATCTTGACGTGCTCTTCATCTTTTTCCAAAGTAAAAGAGTAGATTGGCTGACGGATGGTCCTGCTAGGCAACTTGGTGGGTATTGGGTCTACGAAGTTAGGGTGTACGGCCCAATCTACTAAGCTATTGCATCTAAGTACAATGGGGGTACCTGAGAGGGATATTTGGCTTGAGCCCACACGCATTTGCAGCGATCAACAGCTCGATTCCCAAGCTCTCACCATCACTCTGCATTTACAAGACAAATGGGTGGCTGCTACAATAGAATAAGATAATTTTATCGAAAAAAACACTTAATCAAGGCGTGTTACGCAATTAAATATTTTAGCAAGTGGTGCGCCAATTAGAGCAATTGGGCTCGATTTTTATTTTTTTTTTACCAAAAGAGAACATCGTCGGAGCTGACTTTATTTACACTTGAATAAGGTTGGCGCCGACCTTATTTATACTGAATAAGGTCGGCGATGACCCTGTCCGCGACCCACATTATATCTCATATCTCTATTGTTTCTCATTCTTCTCTTCTTTGGCTCCTAGTATGGATTGAAGCTGGAAGCCTGGAACACAGGGTTAAATGGTTTTTGTGTACCATGTCCAGAATCTATGTGGTCCGCTTGATGCGCCACACACAAATTAACCATTTCTACAACTCAAACTCTCTCAAAGGCCAAAGCAATGGGGATTGAGAACCTACTTGGCAGTAGTTTCATCTGATAAATCTCATCGATAGAGAGCTGTGAGTGAGTTGTGCTTGTGTGTGACAGAGGTGATGAGAATGGGTTGAGATGCAAGCGGGTGAGGGGTCGGTGATGGGAAATTGAGATGAATTAAGAGAATGGTCAGTGATGGTGGGATGAGTTGGCTTGTTTGGTTGGATGGTAATGGCGGGATTCATTGCAAGTGGATTGTTTGGTTGTTTAGTGATGCAAATTGGAGGGCCCTTGGGATCGAAGATGACTCAGATCTTTATAGGAGTCTAAACCAACATCTCTAATTCTAGGATTTCTATTTCAAAGCCAAAGACAATGCCTCATTATATTTTGATTTGATTTTTTCTTTGAGTTCAAGACAATACACATATACTACTACAACAATTTAATTGCTTCTTCTTCTGGTAAAAGAATTTAATTACTTATTTCAATCTTCTGGAGCATCTTTAATCTAAGGAGGAGAAGAAAGACCCACCTAGGCAGTTTTCGTCTAGTTTGCAATTTGCTTTACTCCTCTTAACTGACATAACACTAAAACACCGTTCTGCACCTCTCTCTCTCTCTCTCTCTCTCTCTCTCTCTCTCTCTCTCTCTCTCTCTCACACACACACACACACACACTCACACATGCAAGAAAAAAGCTTTTCCCATTTAAATCACGTGTCAGGTCCAAACACAAAGATTCTCTTCTCTTTCCAATCTAATATCATGTCTCTCTCTCAAAACTAAGATTTTCAAAATCCCCATCTTTCATCATCATCATCGTCGTCTCTATCAATTTCTATCTTTCAGAGAATTGGATTGGTTTTCAAACCGTCTCTGAGGCGGAAGCGATTAGTACCTGTCCGATCTAGGAATCGTTGTGTTGTGATTGGATTGGACGGTGAGGATGAGGCAACATTTTTCCTCTCTGCTGAACGGGCTGGCGAAGTCTCTATTGCTGTCGCTGCCTGTGAGGAGAGAGAAGAGGGGCAGTGAGGAGGAAGCTGGAAGAGAAGTTGCAAAAGCGCTGGTGAGAGAAGCGAAGAAGAGGAACATGATTCTTCGCACTTGTGGAAATGTTGATGCGGAGGGTTGTTAGATCTTCGCATCTGTTCACACCAAGAGAGGAGAGAAAGGGGTACATTGTTGTCTTGTGTGGGAGGTATTAATCTTCACTTCTCCGTTTCTTTCGTTTTTTTCAAATTCATTCGTCACCACCCTCCGATGGCTAACCACATCCAAATTCGTCACCACCCTCCGATGGCTCTTTGCCAAAAATCCGCATCGAAAAGTTACAACTTTTGTTAAAAATAAAAGGAAACCTACGTGGTGGTGACCTTATTTTACAAAGCTAAGGTCATCACTAACGCTGTATTAGCATTTTAGCCAAAATCTTCTTAGAAAAGTTACAACTTTTGTTTAAAAAAAAGGAAGTCTGCGTCGGTGGTGACCTTATTTTACAAAGCTAAGGTCATCACGGACCCTGTAATGAGCTATTGAATTCTGCTCGTTCTAGCTATTTCCAGTAAAGAAGCCCTGGTTCTTCATCTTCATCTGCCTTTGCCTTTGTCTAGGCCTAGTTCCAGCAAAGAAGCTATGGCTCCTCTTCTTCATTTCCTTCTCCATTTCTTTAGCTGTAGCAATCAAGCTACTCCTAGACTCACCCAATAAAAACTAGAAGATATATCTTCCACCTAGTTCCAGCAAACGACCGCTGCTCGCTCATAAGGCGCTGGTCCAGATAGGGTTCATCTTCTCAAACCGAACACCTGCTCAAGGGATGAGCCGAATCACTACCAGAGGAATTACTGGCTTAAAGCTTTACATTATTTCAAGTGGAGCATATGCAATCTCAAACCAAACATCTGCTCAAGTGATTTTTTCCGGTAAGTGATTTACTAGTTGCATATGCAATTCCACATGCTTCCACATCATTTACGGGATTACCTCTGCACATCCAGGTTGTTTTGTAGACAGAGAAGGAAAGGGCACATGCATACACTCGCTCTTTTTATTATCTTCATGAACATACTACAAGAACTACTTGGCCACATGAAGAAAGCCATGCAGTGCCTGTGCGCACGACTGAAGACTTGGCAGCCATGCACTCGGCAACGCGTTGAGGATAGTTGCAGCAAAAGCAACATGACGACTGCCTTGACACACTTGGAACATCTGGCCTCTTTTTGGTTTACTTTATCTACTATTGTGGCACTGGTTTCTTTTTCATTTCCTGGTTTTACTAAGACTGTTGCAGTTTTATATTTTTTTGAGTATGTAACTGACGTCTATCATCCACACGTCAGTATCGTTTTTAGCTTAATATAAAAGCTCACTTCCAAGCAAAAAAAAAAAAGGAGAAACATTTGTAATGCTTTGGATCCACATATGACATCACTGATTTCCCAGCATAGTGATGCACTAGTTTAGGAGGCGACAATTCGAGAGCATTAGGTCAAAATAACGCAGCATTGTGGTATCCAGTGTCTTGCCAAACACCTCCTGGAGGGTCAAGTCCGACTTGAAAGATCACAATGACCATCAACACTGCCCACACGAACAATACCTCGCTAAACCGTGCCTCGCTAAAACTACGTCTATGTGGCTATGGTTAATTTGAGTGTGGCGCATCAAGCTAACCACATAGATTTTGGACATGTACACAAAAACCATTTAACATGTGTTCCAGGCTTCCAGCTTCAATCCATATTAGGGGCCAAAGAAGAGAAGAATGAGCAAAAACAGTGATATGAGCTATAATGTGGGTCGCGGACAGGGTCATCGCCGACCTTATTCAGTGTAAATAAGGTCGGCACCGACGATGTGCTCTTTTGGTTAAAAAAAATTAAAAATCGGGCTCAATTGCTCTAATTGGTGCTTCACTTGCTATAGTGTTTGATTGCGTAACACGTCCAGATTAAGTATTTTTTCCGGTAAAATCCTCATAAAATAATGAAGTGGGTACATTACAACATTAAATGTTGTACAGTTTTCATTTTATACCAACTGTTTGTTTTTTTGTTGGTATAACTACTACCTACTATTGTTGACATTTGACCCGACTCATTAACTTCACCTGCATCTTACCTGAACCACATAGCCCGACCAATAATGCATCCAGGTCAGTTATAGGTCGAGAAAATCTTACCCATGTTTTAGGCAGGTCGGGTTAGAGTCAGCCCGCTCAACCCACCTAGCCTATTTACAATGGTCGGGCTAGGGTTAACCAATGTATTTTGACCTGCCTCACCAAAGGTGCATCAGATGTAAAATCTTCATAATTTAAAAACAAATCTATTGAATTTAAATAAAGACTTTTCCAATCTAAGTAGGGCATTAATGGCAGGTCAAAAGGGATAAAAAAAATCTCTCATTTAAAGAGAAAATGGAAAACCTGCATTAAAAAAAATCGTAATCTCGTATTGACCAAGTTAACATCTTTAATTTTATCTAAATTAGTCTAGATTTAATAAATTTTCATACTATTACAAAAAAATGCTAAACAGAATCAACCCAACAAAAATTGATATTTGACTGGCAGTAACGGTGGTTGATTGAAGATTTTAAATTAATCAAGTCAAAATTAGATCAATGCGGCTTTTGTTTATTTGTTGGGGAAAAAATGTAAAAATTGACATCCAAAGCCCTTTGAAGCTCAAAGATACGGTCTATAATAATTTCCTCAAGAGTCCAGAACCTTTTTTTCAACTTCTAGTATAAAAGTTGATTTTATTATAAAATTAATTATTTGATTAAAATTATAATAAATAATGAAAAATTCTATATTAACTGCATTTCTCAACTCTTTACTTATGGTAAAAATTGAAGACATTTCCTATATTGGCGGGGCATTCATTTGAACTCTTCAAATTTTTAAGTCAATCCAAAGTAAATCTTCACTAATTCAACCGAGACCACATCCATGTAAAGGAGAATTTTCTCTTACAAGCAACAAGATCTGTGGGAGTTTTCATCCTGCCCTCCAAGAGGGGGGAAGTTGGGAGACTACAAAATACAATGCATGGACTGTAACGGAGGCGATTTTCCATATATGAAAAAAAAAATTCGAACGATGATCGTCCCATACCAATTGATTCCATAGAAAAATTTTGGAGTAAACTTGATTTATCACCGTGTGTCTCTCTTCAAGACGATGACATCGATTGTGACGTCAAGCTATAAGTGTTAACGGAACAGTTTAAGCAGCAAACAAGACATGGTAACTTCAATCTTTTAAGGAAGTTGAGGGAGATAATCACACCATCAATAACTTTAACCAAGTGTGCTTTAATCTCCTCCTGCCAGATTTCTTGAATCAAATCTAGTCTCTTTTAACACTGTTTCCCTTCAAATGAATCTCCTCAAAAATCATCAAATTGGGTGAATGAGATTCGAGTTTCTGGTATAATATTGTTTGGCAGATCACATCCTTTCGTGAGTAAAATTCATCACCATAATTCTCACTTTTGGTTGGAAAGTTGGCAGCCTCTCATGACTCTCTGGTCTCCAGAAAAAAATATATGAGCTTATTTAAATGGATCCCAATTTTCTTTTTCTCTTCACTCCTTTTAATCTCAAGTTTCCTTTGGAAAATTTATAATCCAAAGACGTAGTAAACTAGTGTGATTGGCAGTGCAATCAGCATTCCAAATATAACCCTGAAAGAGAACAATCAAAATCATGTCATGATTACGAGAAGTGAGAAATGTTAAGTGTTGCTCAATTTGTGCACCATGGGTTGTGGCTGGCCCACCAAACAGATGGTTTTGATCGTCCATTGGGTGGGTCCCACCTGTTGAAAGTCTCTAATCACAACCATTAGACGATTAATTTCACTGTGATCAGATGGAAGACTTCAACCTGCAGGGGACCCCACATTTCCGAATCTTTGGAGTTTCTTTTTTTTTTTTTTCCTGTAGTTGATTGTCAGCCTCTCCAATTTCTTTTTGCGTGCGTGTATGCATGGGCAGGTCACATCAATGGTACAGATAATTCAAAGTGGGCCCCACTCTAACCAGAAAGTGTGGAAAAGATGTTCGATTGAATCAATCAATCAATCAAAAAAAGAGTGGGTGTTGCTATCTGTCTGCTAAGTACAATAGAGTAGGGATGTGGGGTGGGATATGCACCCACACTATATTCTATCCTATCACAAAAGTAATAAGTAAATGAACCCAGCTTTGTACGGCCTTTAGTAGAACCCCAGCAAAAGTGAAGGAAGGTCATTGTCTACCTCGGGCTGCTTGTGTCATTATAAAGGGCATCATCCCGCCTCGGTTTGCCGTTCACACTTTTCATTATATTTTTTTTTTCTTTGCAGCTATAGAGATGAGAAGCACGTGCATGCTATTTTCTTCTTCTCATCGGGACGCGTGCCAAAAAGAGTGGAACACCACCTCACTTCATTGTAGGTTGGGTCAGATCAAGACCCAACCCGACCCAGATTAAGCAGGTCCATAACTACAGGCGCCGGTACATGGTGCTGACGTAGGCAACAGGCAGTTACGACGTCAGCAGACTGCTGACACGGGCAGTGTGATCTCTGACTGTCAAAACTTCGCACTTCGATATCTTGAGCATCTGACCTTTGATCGACAAACGATCTGGTTCTGCAAAATCCTTGCGAGCAGATCTACACAATTGCATCAAGAGGAAGACGATCCAACAGTTCAGAAAAAAGGATGATTTTTTTCCTTTAACGGTCAGTGGTACCTGAACATCTTTTTTCAATTCAGTAATTATGTCTTACAAACAATGCATCAAATCTGCTACCTTCATGATTAAATACAAAAAATGTCAAATAAAAATTGATTTTGGAGCTACAGTTTGCAAGATTAAAGATTCATATGTCAGGTCCACGGGTTGAAATATTCTCTCCACCTTTGAATAGACCATTCAATGAAAAACATGATAATGAATATGCATAAAATTGTGTCAATCACTTCTTTCTATTATATAGTCAATCCAATGCTGGAGCAAGATTGAATTAAAATATAAGGATACCCCATAAGACTACAGGGCATTCAATTTGAATGGCTTGAATTGTAGATGGGGCCCATCATAGAGGTCCACTCATTTAACTCAAGATTCGTGTAGGTTAAAGCCTCCGGGGATTTGAACTCTTGGATTTAACCATTGTTCTAAATCTGCATCACTTGGGGGGTCATTGCAACTAAGTCTTCGGCTTTCTCAGAAAATTGGAAACTTTACAAAATAAAATGCAAGGATTCTCATCAGATTTTCTATAGGGAAATCAGGCCAATAAATGGTCAAAAATGTGAAGGAAAAATACAAAAGAAATAAGAACCGAAAAACAGCAAAAACGGACACAAAACGGGACAAAAGGGGGAAAACCCCCCTGTGACCCTGGGCCAGGGTCGCCGGCGACCTTGGGGCCCGGGATCGCCCGGTGGGCCCCGGAAACCCCGTTTTCCGCTGTTTTTTCGCGATTCGAAGCGTCCGGCCTCTGGTATTTTCTAATATTCATACTTTTGAGACACCAAATCCTCTGACATCTGTCAAAAACAAAGGTTAATCATCAAGAGTATCGAAATCAACATTGATCGCCAACTGGTCAACCAAAAAAAAGTGTGCTTTCTACCCGACCGATCGAGAAATCGGCAGGACAGATGGCACCGACCCACTGTTGGCAACCAACACTTGAAGTTACATGGTCATCCGATGTCGATCTACATGAAGATCCATTGATGATCATCGCCAGAAGAATCCCAAAAGACGCGGCACGGCCCGTGACTATTCAACTGCTCGGCGACCACTTAATGCGATTAATTAACTATCTTTATTACAGTCATTAATCCATTTCTTTGGATGGACCAATCAGAAGCAAGCATCCGGGAGTTACAAGTCAAGAGATTCATGGCATTTAACCCATGAAACTCCTCCCATCATGGCGATTGAAGGTGATTAAATGCCCTCAATGTCCTCCGGCCAATCAGAAGCCAAGAAAAAGGAGTTACAAAATAAAGAATTCAATCTTGTAACTCCTCCCTTTATGTAGCTTTATGACAATTAAGGCTCATAAACCCTCCTAAATGGCTACCTAAAAGCCTATAAATAAGAGATCTCTCCAAAAAGAAAAGGATGACACACAAAGAGAGACACAGACAAACCACAGAAATTCAGAGAAGGAAAGAAAGAAAACTCTGCGGAAGTTCTACACCGACCACCGCTACAAGGTGACAAAAGTCCCTTGGGGGGTACCCCCCCAAGGTCCTTGCCTTCTCCTTCTGCCTCCAAATGGCTTATACGTGGCTTTTCAGCCCGTCTACTCGGCTTTTTATTGGACATAGCACCTCATTTTGGTCTTTGTCCACTAAAAACCTGAGGTTATAGCTAAGCCAAGCGAATCAATAGCATCCTCTGTTCTCATCTGCATGGATGATGGCGAAGTCCACATATGGCTTATGTCACACCCCGAAACCGGGCCCTGCAGTGATCCGACCTCGGGGTGCGAAATTTTGGGATAATTTGAAACTTTTTATTATGTTCCCAAGATCTGCGTGAATGAGGACAATCAAATCTCATCACCATCAGAGTATATTTTTCGCGGAAGCTAAACATGGTGTTACGACTCGGAATCCGTGGCCATCGGGTTCCGTGTCGCACGCAACCAATATCATAAGGCCATCAAATAAACAGACTGGCATAAATTGTATATCAGAACCCACTGAGCTGGTAGTAACAAGACTAATTAATTCCCACATGTTCAAATTACAATTAACAAGTGTCTTAATTACAACCCAAAGAAAAAGGCTAACATAGCCATACAAAAATATCCAACTAGACAGAATACTACCCTCAATATTAGATACGAACTCCGGTGCCATACTTGACATCTAAATGATATCAACGGGCAGCCTCTCACGTCAGACCGGCGGTCCCACCGCCTCCTCTGATCAAACACCTACAAACAGAAAAGAGAAGAAACTGGCACCAAACAAAAAGGGTCAGACACGACGGTCTGGCAAGCAAATAAACAAGTAATATGAACAAAAGGAACATACATAAAACCAGACGAAACCCTCGTAAAACCGAATAAAGAGTCTAACCAATAATAACAATAAATCACGATAAAACGATCGAAAGACCGAACATAAATATCAAAGCAATAAAAGGACAATCTCAGAAGTACGAATGTCTCGAAAGATAGTAGCCCGCATAAAGCATTTAATGGTTGGAAATACCTTTCAAATCCTAAATAAAGGCAATAATACGATAAATGATCGACATCGTAAACTTTACCCAAATCAAAGCAAAAGAGTATAACCCATAAGAACCATAAAACAAAGCAATATGCAGATAAAACCTTGGCGACCACAAATAGCTAAATCCTCCTATTACCGAAGTAATAAGAGCAGACAGAGCGTAGCCACTGAACGTGGTACTAAAAATAGGATCAGAACCGTAGCCATACAAATGGGACCGGCAGATCAGAAATCAGAACCGTAGCCATACAAATGGGACCGGCAGATAAAACCGTTGCCATGGTCGGTACAGACAGAATCCAAGCTGCAGCTGGCGGACAGATTAAAGATCCCAAGCCGGGTGATCAGCCCGACAAGGTGACCTAAGCCTAGTGGTGCCTTTAGTTTTCAAAACTCAAACCGATACAAATCTAACACAATACTAATCCCTTTGGCTCAGGGGCTCACACCACATAGCTCTGGCCCCGTCTTGCCTCGGGGTTTTTATTTTCGAAATCATAGCCTCTTTGGCTCATGGGCTCGCACCACATAGCTCTGGCCCCGTCTTGCCTCGAGGTTTTTATTTTCAAATACTAGTCTTATCAAAATAGTAATCTCATCGAAGAAATCCCGAATGTGACGAACATACTCCAATCTCTTTTCAAATCGAATCGGGGAAAACACACGAATATCCATGATAAACCGTTCAAATACACATCAAAGTGATTTGTATAAAATCATACGATCAACCCTTTCGAACATGGGAAAACACATGATTTTATAGCAAATCACCGATGATATTCAAATTAGTTTACCAAAGAGTGCAAATACAAATACCAACACATTTTTCTGACTTGAAATGGAATGGATAGTGGAGAATGACTTAATGACTTACCAAGGAGCCATCCCAATACACATTTAACCTTTAAACATTGATTAGTAAAGAGTGTGTTTGATGCCAATGAAAATCCATAATGTTTAAATGATAAAGTGCACATTGAGACACGAAAGGTTCCCGGATAATTTCACATATGTACATTCTCACATCATTCCCATTTCACCAATTTCCAAGTATCAAAGGTAATGTCAAAACTCTTTAAAACAGGCCCATGGTTGACCTTAATCTGAACCCAAAACAGCCTACTCATTCAACCCAAAATAGCCCTTTAAACATGGCCCAAACAATCCTTAAAAACAGTCCAAAACTAACCTTAACCAAGCCCACAAAACAAGTTTTAAAAACAGTCCAAAACTGATCCTTGAATGGCTCACCAACAAGTTTTAAAAACAGTCCAAAACTGATCCTTAAATGGCCCACAAAACAAGTTTTACATCAGCCCAATATCAGGCCCTAAAATGACTCAACATCAGGTCTTGAAGTGGCCCAAAAACAGGCTTAAAACAGGTCCACAATTGACTCACAAACCAACCCAAACAGGCCCCTAAAACAGTCCGCAAAGGCAGCCCAAATAGACACATAAACAGGCCCTGGACAGGTCTGGGCTTCGCTCGAGCGACCCAGGGTCCGCTCGAGCGAAGCCCAGACAGAACCTGGTCCGCTCGAGCGGCCCACTGGGTCGCTCGAGCGGACTGGGCCCTGTCCAGTCCGCTGGAAGTGCAGAATTGCACTTCCTCCTTCCTTTTTCTGATTTTTTTCTTTCTCTTCTTTCCCTTCATCCTTTCTCACATGTTTCCATACTTGCTTGAGCTTCCCTAGCTCATCAAATCACCATTCATAACTCATTCCAATTAGCCAAACACAACACTTTTTAAATCAAAGTTTTCTCCATTCCTATGAACACTTACCTTTAACACAAAGAAATCCCTTCTTTTTTTTTTCTAAATGACCAGAATGAAAGCAAGGTTCCCATGCATTGTAAAACAATAATAACTATTGAAATCAATGTAACAATGACTCATTCAATCAAAGTAAACCCATAGATTAAAGAAGATTAACACATAAAAGAAGAATCATAAAATAGAACTAAATGAGAGCAATCATCATAGTAATTGAAAATTTCACTTGCCTTAAGTCAAGATGGGAGCAATATTACTCCTCAAACAAGGTTTTAGTGCCTCAAACTCCAAGATCACCAAAATCCCCAAAATAGCTCAAAAGAAGCCCTAGGAAACAACCATTTTCAAAACTCCATGAAAACCCATTGCATAAATGAGAGAAATACTCCAAGAGGTTTGAAAAACCAAAATCTCATGAAAGGAAACCATTGCTAACCTTTTTGAAGCTCAAACAAAGAAGAAAGGCTTGGAAAAGAGGTCTCTCTTAGCTCAAATCTCTTGCAAATGGGTTCCTTGGAAAGCTAAGAGGGAGGAGAAGAAGAGGGGAAGATCACTCCCTCACTTAGCACTCAAGATTAGGGCTTTCAAAGAGGAGAGAGAAAGTTGCTGGAGAAAGCCCTAACCCCTCTCTTGTTGCAGGAAATGAAAGAATGGGGAAGAGGAGAAGAGCCCCATGGCTTTATAAAGACTAAATGGGCTGGGCCCCATGGGCCCCAAACTTACAAGGGTCAAAACTAGCATTAGTGGGTCCCGAACGAAAACGACGAAGAAGACAAAAACGATCGGCGAAATATCTACTTTCCAAAAAGTATATTTTCCTCAAATTCTGAAATTTTCGAAATTCATGGACAGATTTAGTGAAAATGTCATTTTTGCCCTTTTTCTCGAAAAACGTGATTTTTGAGCATCAAATCAAAATGGTCAAAACATGAAAGTTGTTAAACTTCATAAAATGAGTCAAAATACACCGAATCCAGAATTTTTAGAAATCAAAAGTAATTTCTCATAAAAATACATATCATATAAATCGGGTCAAACCAAAGTCAACGGTCCTCAAAACCTCAAAGTCTATGGAAAAATCTAGTCAAACTCAAAACAAAGGTCAAACTAAATCAAATATCGCTTAAAAAACCAAACCACGATTAAAACAATACTAAACAGAGGAATTGGGGGTCGGGGTCTTACAGCTTACGACCGTTAATATGAACGGGTCCCCCACAATCTCCTGAGAAGTTAGATCCTCATTTTCTTGCTTTTCATTGTAGTTTGTATTTTTTTTAAAGAGACAAAAATCACAACTCTTGTCTTTCATTATTGATAAGGATTGTAAATCGGCTATAAACGACAAAATCGGCTATAAACGCCAAAAATCGGCTATGCCAAAATCGGCTATAAATGCCAAAAAAATCGCCTTTCACGGTAAATCAAGAAAATGTCTCTTTTCTTAAATATATGTGCAATGGAAAACTTGAAAGAAGTTGATTTTTTTTTTATTTGCGAAGGTTGATCTCCGGATCACCACTTGTAATTCCAAGTAAAAATAGAAAATCTGGCACACCCACACAAAAGAAATGTTGATGCACGCCTTTGCCCCCCCGTTACGAAAGGGTCGGACCCGACGGACTCCCACGTCCGCCGACCTCGGTAGAACCAGGCAAAAGCGCGGTCCATCAGTGATGCATTTTGGGCTACACAAAGTGGGCCCGAGAACAAATCCGTGAGGGTGTTTGGCTACGAGCTAGGCCCAAAGCGGACAATATCACACTGTTGCACTGGGTCGGGTGTCGTTACAACATGGCATTACCATTGATATTGCCCTTTAGAAATTTAAGACCACAAAGTACTGCTGCACTGTTATTGATGCCCCAGGCCATCGTGATTTCATAAAAAATACGATTAATGGCACCTCTCAGGCAAACTGTGTTGTTCTTATCATTGATTCAACCACTGGTGGTTTTGAAGCCGGTATCTCCAAGGATGGGCAGACCCGTGAGCACGCATTGCTTACTTGCACCCTTGGTGTGAAGCAGATGATTTGCTGCTGTAACAAGATGGATGCCACAACCCCCCAAGTACTCTGTGGGTAGGTATGATGAAATTGTTAAGGAGGTGCCTTGATACCTCAAGAAGGTTGGCTACAACCCTGAGAAGATTCCCTTCGTTCCCATCTCTGGTTTTGAAGGTGATAACATGATCGAGAGGTTGACCAACCTTGACTGGTACAAGGGCCCAACTCTTCTTGATGCTCTCGACATGATCCAGGAGCCCAAGAGGCCTTCAGACAAGCCACTTCGCCTTCCCGCTTCAGGATGTCTACAAGATTGGTGGTATCGGAACTGTCCCTGTGGGACGTGTTGAGACTGGTGTTCTTGAACCAGGTATGGTTGTCACCCTTGGCCCTACGGGGTCAGGCAAAGGTGGTTGGAGCAGGGAGAGGAGTGGGAGATGGGTCGGCGGCGGGGTCGGGCGGAGGTGGCCGGAGCAGGGACTGGGAGGGAGAAGGAAGGAGAGGGATAGGTGTAGTTTATGAACTTTTTATTTTTATTTAAAATGCAGTATGTGGAGAGCTATTTGTAGTGTGTAGGTAGCAGCACTTTTTTGTTGACTATACCAGTAACAGTTGCCTCTGCAGAGAGAAGTTTTTCTAGGTTGAAAATGATCAAGTCTTACATTCGGTCAATCAGGTCGCAAGAAAGACTGAATGGACTGGCTATGTTATCCATTGAAAAAGAGTTTGTAGAGAATATAGATTATACAAATGTAATTACTGATTTTGCAGCGAAAATTGCGAGACAAATAAATTTTAGATGATTCTTTGCTTTTATAATTATTTTGGCACTAGTTATGTTTTATTTTATCTTGCTAGTAGAGTTAAGTTTTATGTTCTTTCTACAGCTAAGACAGGGCCCACTTTTAGGAATTCGCCTAGGGCCACCCAAACCTAGAGCCGGCCCTAGTTATAGGTAGAGCTTATAAGCTTTATCTTTCTTTTTTTTTTTTTTTCTTTTTTAACTTTTGGTAGGAAATATTTAGACCATCTCACCCTCATGAGGGGTACTAGCCATTATCACCCTCGTACTCCAATATCTACCCATGTACGAACTAAAAAAGATATGAAGTCTATGATACTTGTGTCATTTCATCAAGACTAGAATCATGGAAACCCTTTGGAGAGAATGACAAAATTGTTCTCTTTTGCATTGTCCTCAGGGCATGATAGTTGTTATTAATGGCATTAATAATTTTGATGGAACGGTGTCGTAGTGCCACCAAACTGGTTAGGTCTTTGGGAAAAACTGCGCTGTGTGGCATTTGGCCCGTTTCTCTAATTGCAGTTGGGGTGGTTCCACAGGTAGAATTGTACGTGTTACTATCACATTGTTTTTAAATGACCGTTGGTACGCGTTGGTGGCATTAGCTTGATCTTGCAACACTTCTTGAAAAGCGGGGATTGTTGGACAATCCTCTGATGTATGGGTGTCACAAGCGTAGATGCCACAAACAGTGATGGGTTCCTTTTTCTTTCGGAATTTCAGTGCCTCCATGTCTCATGTGAGGGCAGCTACCTTTAGCATGGCCGCAGGAATGGTCTGCTTGTAAGGAATGGTCTGATTGCTTTCTTTGTTCAATTCCTTCATATGTGTCCCAGCTCTGCGCAAACTGAAGGCAATCCCATGCCGCATCGGGAGTTTCGGGAGCTTTTGTAAGGGATTCCCTGTTGCACATCATTTCTACAAATTGGCGCGTCTTGGAACTAAGTCCATCATATAAAAGAGCCTATGACGCGCCACAGCTCAAAGCCATGATGTGGACATGCAAGGAGTTCATTAAAACCGTTCATCAACGCCTAGAATATGACTCTCTTTCCTTTTTGTCTGAAGTTCATCGTATTCTTCTCTAAGGAGTTGGTTTTGTACGGCTGGGAAATTTTTTTTTTTTTATAGAAATACATTGACCATATCATTCCACAAAGCGATCGAATTTGGTCTTAAGGAGTATAGTCATGCTTTTGAAAAAGAAAATAATCAGAATTGCACCACATCTTCACTCACATTGTTAGAATGAAGAGTGGACTTCTTCGAATTCCTTTAAGTGCAAGTATGCACTCTCAGAATCGAGGCCATGAAACTTTGGGAGAAGTTGGATCACCCCCGGCTTGATCTCAAATTGCCCTACACCAGCGAGCATAACCATACACGATGGTGTAGTTTGTCATGTAGGTTGGAGGTAATCACGTAATGTGATCAAACAGGTTGTCCCACCTCCTCATTTTCGTTGTCATTATTCCCACACTCACTATGGTTGTCCGCCATTATTTTAGAAAATCTAGAATTAGGAGATCTTGTTTGTTCGTAGATTTCAATTAATCGCTTGATTGGTGACTCCTTTCTCTCTAATCTATGCGTTGAGTCCCTTTGCCAAGGGGCTTTGCACACGTATAATTTTAGTAATCAAGATGGGGAGGTTGTCAATTTTTTTGATTTTTTTTGTTTGTGGTTTTTTTACGACCTAAAAAAAGTGAGAAAACTAAAAATAACTTGGAAAACTAAGTCCCAAAAGGAATTCTGGATTTTCCAATTTTTAGGAATTTCCTTGCCAAAAAGTTGAAATTGGAAGGATTCAGCCCCCAACTTTTTTTCTTAAAATCCTAGAACTTTTTCCAGCAACTTAAGGGGCTTGAAAGTGATGAAAAAAAAAAAAAAAAGAAACTAAATTAATCCTAGAAGCGCCAAAACAGTAACCAAAATAATCTACCTAAACTAGCTAGCTATCAAAAGGACAAGAAATCAAGGAGCTTTTCATGAAAAGTGAGATTTTTGAAAAAAAACAGCAAGAGTTATTTTTCAGATCTGAAAGTTGCCGGTTTTACTAAAAAATCAGAATCTAGTTCCCCTTTTTAACGTTCAAGAGCTGGTCCAAGCATTCCATGCATGCTACCCCTAAACTAATATGATGATTGAAATTAAACCACACCCATCAAGCAATTAAAAAGTAGGGTCAAAAAATTACCTTCGCGATGGCGCTCCAGCAACGGCGCCAAAAACTCGATCAAAGCTCCAAGCGCAAGGCTGCGAGTGTAGTAATCACCGATTAAATCAGGTCGATCCATAGAGAGCGATTAATCGCACGAAACCTGTCCTATTGAAAATCTAGTTCGAGCTTATAAAAAAAAACCAATAAAAATAACAAATCCTACTTTAATTAAAAATTAATCACAAGTCTGAGAAATTAATTACAACCAAAGATAAAGAAAAATCCTAATCTAGAAACTTAATCTAATTATTGCATCCACCATAAGATTTATCAATCCAACCAATTGCAGTAATTAATAATATGAATAAAAAAGTAAAATAAAATGAAATCATAAATTATAAAAAGGATTTTTTTTAGTTCTAAAGTCTTGCAATAATTACTTTGCTTGATGCCATAAAGAAAAACAATACAAGACCTCGGTAGTTTCTAGTTATAGCGAGTCGACGTCGACCCTCGAAAAAAAAGTACAAAAAAGAGGTTTTTTGGGCAGGAAGGCTGGTTTGGTGTAATGTTTGCTAAAGTGACTTTTTTGGTCTGCCGGTAACCTAAAGTATTTTTTTCGGCAAAACCTATAAAAAAAACAGAAGAAAGAAACTGGTAAAGTGAGGCGTGAAAAAAAAAATAGAGACCTATGCTTTGTCTCTTTCCTAATAAGGACATATATATATATATATGGATCCTCGATTATCTGATTACCCGGAGGTTCCGACCCATTGAAAGTTGGATTTGTATTCTTATTTTGGCCCCGCTAAGTAAATGTGTCCAGGTCCTTTTTTTTTACCCGTGACCTAAATGGGTCTAGTTCCGGTTCCACCTTGGTTCGGACCCGGGACCCGACACATTACCTCAATTTTCGAGAATATCTCCTTAAAATTAGTTTTTTATTCTCATACCATTCTCTACCTAGACCCAGACCCGCCCCATTTATGGTTCTATTTCTGGGTCCGACTCCACCATCTCCTTAATGGTTCCGGATTCGGAACCAAGAAATTGGTGCTGAGACAGTTCCGGGTCCGGGGCCAAGTCCACTTTGTATTTTACGTCGACCCAGATCGGAACAACCTGTTTACATCCCTAGACATATAGATGAAGTTACAAAACGTGGAAAAGTGAGCCCAGTGAGACTGGTAAACCTCAGCCAATCCCTCATTAACATTTTAGAAAGTTGATAATGAGACATGTCGGCTGGGGTCTCACTGGCCAAACCAGTTTAAAAGATTGTTTGATTAGATTAGATATTTTAAAGAAAACGATATGGATTGGATATTGTCAGCCATTCGGTCTAATTCTATCAAATGAATGGTCAAGACATATAAAGAGAGGCCTTCCAATTTCGAGACACCTGTAATGACTTTGTTTGGGTCCCTAGCAACCTCCATTCTATCTAATCTTACCCCTTTTACGGGCTTGGTAGCTGGGCCCTAAAATGCAGTCCGTGTATATTCTAGCTTTTAAGAAAATGGAATTCTATAGACCCCTCCTTTTTTTGTCTGTTCCTATTGATTACTAGTTCTTTTCAAAGGTCGGCCTTTGTCCAACTTTATTTTAGGATGGCCTGCAGCGCACCGTTTAACGTATCCTTCACAGCCACTCCCTAGACCACACTTGGCAAGGGTTTTTCGTAGTAAATGGCAAAAGCTGGAGAAGGACTCAGGCTCCTTGGTTCTTAAAAATCGATTAAAGAATGCAGACATTATCACCTCCAATTACGTAATATTGTCTAGAAGGTCCAACTTTTCTGCTTTCTTCTACTCCCCACCCCCCTCAAGAGAGAGAGAGAGAGAGAGAGAGAGAGAGAGAGAGATGGGAGGAGAAGGGCGTCTCCCACTGTTTGAAACCAAGGAAGCGAAGGGTCGTATTGCTTATAGGTTGTTTTCAATCTCCATATTTGTGGGTATTTGTTTGATTTGGGTGTACAGAGTTACTCATGTCCCTGGAGGAGGGATAGGAAGATGGGCATGGCTTGGTATGCTTGGTGCTGAACTTTGGTTTGGATTCTATTGGATTCTCACTCAAACAGTTCGCTGGAGGCCGGTCTATCGCTACACCTTCAAAGAAAGGCTCTGGCAAAGGTACCCCACACTCACTTTCTAGCCTCTTAAAACGTTCTTTTTACCTATGAAGATGATGATGATGATTGAGGTGGGAGGAGGCGATTTTGCATTGGGGGCCGGGCCATTAAAGTGAAACAATTATAAAATTTTCAAAGACTTTTGGGTGGGAGTAGGGCATCCACTGTTGCCCCAGTTCCACCACTGATGATGATGATGATCATAAGAGCTGCAGAGATATGGTATGTCTCTGTTTTGAATTGGCTGCTGTAGGGGATGCGAATCGCGGGTCCCCCCACGGGGAATAGGCGGGGCCCAGGGCCCCGGGCCTATTGTGTACACTTCAGGAGTCGTGGCTCCCTAATCATGCATTTGTCCCGGGCAGGAGCGTGTCACGTACCCAGGGGCCTCCCCAGGTTTCGAACCCGAGACCTCTCCCTTAAGAGATTGAATGGGTGAAACCTGGTACCACTTGGATTGAATGGGTGAAACCTGGTACCACTTGGGCTAGCCCAAGTGGTACCAGGTTTCACCCATTCAATCTCTTAAGGGAGAGGTCTCGGGTTCGAAACCTGGGGAGGCCCCTGGGTACGTGACACGCTCCTGCCCGGGACAAATGCATGATTAGGGAGCCACGACTCCTGAAGTGTACACAATAGGCCCGGGGCCCTGGGCCCCGCCTATTCCCCGTGGGGGGACCCGCGATTCGCATCCCCTACAGCTGCCATGCAAAAAATAAAGAGATTGAACACTAATCCATTTTGTTTTCTTTATTTTTCTTTCTGGTGAGAGTTTAGATCGATTTCTTCACCTTATTGGATTGATTTTCATTTTGGGGGAGATGAGGAATTTTGTACTCTCTAAAAACTTTGTTTAGATTGATGATCTAGATATTTGATCCATGTGGTAAGGAATTGGAGAATTCTACTGCTAGCTCTAAATCTATGGAGGAGGTTATGAGATGTAAAAAGCAAACCGCTCAAACACAACAACCCAGCCTTAGCACAAGAATGTTCACCAGTAACTACAAAAATATGTTCTATGATTTATTAAAAGGAAATTCAGTTTACACAAAACCATCCTCAAACTCCTATCGGCATGATTTGGTGCAGATAGAGTATAAAATTAAAAAATAAATAAAAATAAAAGAAGAGTAGATTAAAATGAGCGGAGAGAAGTGGGGTAGTAAGAAAGGAGATGAATAGATAAAAAAAAAAAGATATATGAGATTTCAGATGGAATTGAAGTTGTTACATAAGAATCAAAAGTGAGAAGAAGACTTAAGTCGTTACTGAAAAAAGGATATATGAGATTTCAGATGGAATTGAAGTTGTTACATAAGAATGAAAAGTGAGAAAAAGACTTCAGTGGTTAATTACTGGTTGGAAGTACTGAGAGAATGTGGTGAATTATAAAAAATGACTTAATTTTCAGTCAAAATTCGAAGTTATGTTTAAAACTATCTTCAAAACTCATAGTTTTAATATAGGATATAGTTGTGTTTTGCCTTAGGGTGAAACAAACAGCTCTAAAAAAAAACCTGGACTTATGATCATGTCCATAATACATAAATAAAACATTCAAAAGAAATAAGAAAAAACAGTGAAATCATGTCTTATTTGTGATTCATTTATCCGTCCGCGTCACTTCTACACGAAGAACATTCCGCTTAAAATGAATACAAAGTGGGCATTTATTTAGATTTTATAAATGGATGCTCCGTCAAAGTAATCTAGACAAGTAACACTAAAGTTTCTCCAATTCTATGTATCAAGAACCCCAATTTTCCCCAAAAAAAAAAAATCCCAATTTATCTAAGATATGATTTAATATGGCTAAAATATAAGTATACTTTATTGGACAATATTGGTGGCCTTCAGACATGGGCTGATTAGGTGTGCCAGTTGCTTAACGTATTCTACAGAAAATGAAATTTTATAGCCAAAAACGAAGTCACATGCAACATGGACCAGCAATTGTTTTTGCAAAGGTGTAACACAACTACATTGATTTATGAGAACCAGAGCTTGCTTATGTTGCTAAGCAACTTGTCCTCTCACCTGTTAGGTATTTTTATATTGGCTAATTCATGTTGAATAAAACTTTAGGAGTCTATGAGTTGTATTTTTTTAGAGAAGGACTCTGAAGATGGAAGATCAAAAAGGACTGATCAAAAAAGATGACATCATATGGGCGGTTATATTATTTTAATGATGTCATCATGTGGCATGGGGACTTGTCGTGTGAAACTCAAAAGTCAAAGATGGTGGGCTTGACATAGCTGATGTACAACATGCTATAGTAGCATTCAAGCTTCTGGTAGTGTATTATAATGCCATGGGAATCGTGCACAGCAAGATGGATATTTAAAGAAAGTCAAAGTTACAATTGTAATTGATATGCCATGGGAATCGTGCACAGCAAAGATGGGTACTTCGCTCGAGCCATTGTTTGGTTCGCTCGAGCGAACGAAGACAGTAAGTGATTCGCTCGAGCGATCAGGCGCGCACAGTTTCGAAAAAGTCTTCTATTTTTGCACGAACTTATTTCCCATTGAGGCTATGTTTTCCAAGTTGAAGTCCTAATTGTGCACTAACACTTATGTACGAATTTGGGGCTATTTATAGGGTATTACTCTCAACCCTATGATAGACCACCACTCTCATTAATCTGAGTTAGAGATATTATTGAGAGTTTATTCTCTAGAGCCATTGAGAGATCGTTCTGAAGGCTGCTCTAGAAGGTTGCTGCTGCTTCTGCTTTTCGAATGAGAAGACTGTGCATCTTGACTTGCAAGGTGCGAGGAGATCAAGTAAGGAGAACGGGGCACATTGGATTTCGTGTCAGTGGATTCTTTGCAAGAATAACTACAGTCCTGAGGTCGAGGTATAGACTGAGGTACAGGAGCTCGTAAGTATATCTTGTAACTGTTCGTGAACTCTTGATTTTTGGTTCGTGGTTTTTCACCCTGGATAGGGTTTCACGCTAAATTTTGTGTCTGCCTTCTTGTGGTGTGTGATTGGTAGATAGCTAGTTCTATTGTCTGATTGATTTATTTCCGCTGTGTATTGCCTGATTAATTTTAGAACTAGTAATCCATTCTAGTTGTGACCCATAAATTTGGACTTTCATCGCCCAGTTGCCGAAGGTTCAATCCCAAGGTATGATGTCCTCTTCCTATTTATGTGGGCTCTCTTCCCACTTGTGTGGGCTTTCTTTCCATGTGTATGTGCTCTCATGAGTCCTAGTCCCCTTGGGTGGGGTATAAAAAAAGAGCTGCATTGTATAGTAAATTCATCATCATCAAAGCCTTATCATAACTATGCTACAGTTGGCTACATGAATTTTATTTTTCCATTCCAATCTATCGCGAGTGAAGTATTTTTATAAGCTACACGTGTTCAGATCTAATTCTATTAGTTCCATCTACGTGCTCTTCGGCCTACCATTTTTCCTTTATGGGCTATCAACACGCAAAGCCAGACTTTTCCTTATAGGTTTCGAACTTGGCCACCCCTACTCTTGATGTATATGTTCCAAGCCTATTATCTCACATGTGCAAGATATTCTTCTTTCATGTGCGAGTTCCTGATATCTCTCAGGTGTAAGTTATCACTAAACATTTTTACTCTCTTTTGGACCGGGCCGAATAGGCTGGGGATTGTCCAACTCGAGTTCATAACGGACAATTCGGCTTGGGTAGTTGGCCCTGATCCAGCCCATCAGTGTAATCGTTAACTTGATCCGACACTTCAGTGATTATTTAGGCCTGGATATTCACGTTGAAATTTTTTACGGCGCAAGTTGGGGTCCTGGGTGGGTAGTTTAGGTTTTTGGGTAATCTGAACCCAACACAAATTCTACAATAACCAACCTAACATGAAATCAAACTTGACCCAGAATAACACAGCATGATCCAATCTGAAAGTACTCCAAATGAATTCCAGAAGTGCCATCTGAAAACTGGGTTTACCCAAGCTGGCATGTGTTGTACCCCTAGTTTATACAAAAACTTTTAAATATACCACCTCAGGGGAACATGAAACCGGCCTATTACCTCTGATATAATTGTTTGACCTAAATCTTCAAGCCCAAATCTAGCCCATTGGTGTAGTTGTCAGACCTGTTGATAAGGTTGAGTTTTGGGCCAATCTGAATCCAATATGCTGTTCTTCAGGACAAACGGGAGCGAAAATCAAACTAAACCTTAACACAGTTTTGCTGAACCTGAACTTGACCTGAATTGAAGAAGGGCCAACTGAACCCGAGTGAACTTGACCCATGCTACACCCTTGGTTTATACTACAAGTTTTAAATATACGTAATGAACACCCAACTCCAACCCAACCCATTACTGATCTAAATCCAAATTAAAATTTGATTTTTGTACCCAAGCATGACCAAGATCCAAAAATGCTAGACCCTTGCATTTTAATTTGGATTGTCTTTTAATTTTCCACACCGGTTATTTCAAAATCCAAAAAAAATTATGCTTAAAGCCGATTAAAGGATTAAGTCATTTAACAGATAGGTAAAGAAAAACATAGGAGAGCTGCTAAATGCATACATGATTTTTCTTTCCACACACTGCTACTCTCTGCACCCCACCGCTTAAATTAAAGAGCTTTTTGTATAGACCCCCCTAAATTTTGTAGGATTTGTAAATAGGCCCCAATCTTTTCTTTTTTAATACATTTCATGTCTCCAAAATCAATATTCCTAACAAGAATGGGCATCTACCATGAGATTTGTGTTGGATTTCTATATAAATAACAGCTTTTGCCCTTACATCCATTAAACAAAAATGAGTATACTTTTATTTACAAAAATATCATTATTTTATCTCAAGTCCCAATGGTTTCTCTCAATAATAACCCTCTCATGCACATGACCGGGTGGTGGACCCAGGTACAAGGGCCTGGGGACTTAAGCCCGGCCCATACCCATTGTAAGTGCCTAAAAATCACGGGCTTGGAACCAGGGATTAAGACCCCTATTTTAGGAAGTCTCGATGAAGATTAACGTGGCTCCAACCGGATCTGAAAAAAGGAAGAGAGGAAGCAAGTCAGAGGACCCTGGCTGTGGGCAGCACAAGGCTCTCCGATGCCTAAGTCAGTATGAGAACTGGACTAAGGATAGAGATTTTGGAGAAGAGAGACAGAGTAACAGCTCTCTGGTTGTGGTGTGCATACCTGTAATGGAGATCGCTCCTCCATTTATAGAGGAAGAGGCCTACGTTGCATGGAGAGGCTCATGATGACGTCCTGGCATGCCCAGGGATATCATCATGTCAGCCCATTACTCATTAAATGGCAGTCCGATCAACCCATTGCGCATTAAATGCAGGTCTAATCGGGCCTTACCACATCTGACCTTTGGGCCTAGTCCCATCGGGCCTGGCTTGGGGCCATGATTTGATGGGACGTGGCTACTGGATGCCACGCTGTCAGGGGTAAGAGATAGCCAGGATGGTTTTGTCAGTTCCAGCTGGACACTTTTGAAAGTACAGCTGTTACCGCCCATCTTGGCTAAAGGTCTGGCTCTGGTGCCGAACTGAGTAGCCGAAGTGGAGGCTTTGTATTGAGGTCGGGGTGCCCGAGACCAGAGATGGTCTTGAGTTCGAATAACAGATGAGCAACATTTGCCGATATCAGGGCGCCATTAATGGGCATAAGCGTTGAAGTTAGCATAACCTCGGCACTTTGGGAAACATCCCCACACAATTGCCCCCTAACTTCTGACCTTGCGGAGCTCGCCAGCTTGGTGAGGTCGGGAGATATAAGACAGGAAATCCTTCGGGGATAGAGTTCGCCTTGGTTTCGATCGCTGGCGCTTGGCCTTCTTCCGCCGTCGCTCTGAATGACGGGGGTAATAAATGACGCTTGCTAATCAATGCCGAAGACATATCGACGGCTCTACGTGTCATCTCCTGATTAGTTGTCCAGTCGCCTCGAGGGCGCATGCGCCGCTTTGTCAGGGACGCATTCAATGATTGAAATGATGTGCGCGGAGCCCCAGAGAGCGTCTAGCACGTGCCTCTCTAGGGTTTCTGCGGAGGGGATCCCTCCCTCTTCCCCTATTTATAGGGTCATCAAGGTTTCTTTCTTCCCTATTGTCATTCTGAACCGGAGAAGACGAAATCGCTGCGAGAGAACTCTGCCTGAGAAGAGGGGTGCTGCCGAGATTGAGCTCTTGCTAGTCTGTACTCCGATTCTACCTTAGTAAGTTCATTTTCCCTACCTTTTCCCGTAGGTTTTGGGTCTAGGGTTTCTTCTTGCTTTTAGATTCAGGTAGAGATGGGCATTTACAGTCATTGGTTAGAGGGTGAGGCGGCGATTGAGGGTTTTAGGTCAACATTTAAGATCCCTGCCGACGTCCAGGTCAGGGGGGCTGATCCTAATGGTATCAACCTCCATGACTTTTCGGGAGGCTGGATGCCTTTTTCGCTGGTGGCTGTGACTGAAGGTGTGGTTCGTTTCCCCCTTCATCCCCTTCTGAGGAGGTGCCTTAGTCAGTGGTGCCTCTGCCCCTCCCAGCTGCTGCCCAACGTCTTTAAGATCGTAATGGGCACGGCCAAACTCAACGAGGTCCTAGGCATCGACCTCGGCATCTTCGATATTGAGGACGTCAACGACATATGCAAGTCTGGAGATGCCTATTATCTCCGGGCTAAGCCGCATCGGGAGGGCTTTGTTCGCTACCTGGAGGACTCAAGTAAATACGCCGAGGACGATCTCTTGTATGTCTCGGGTAACTGGGAATTCGGCGTAGCCGACACTGACAGAGCCTACCGGGTTCCCCGCCACTTCGGGACTATTCCAAGTAAATACCATCTCCCTTTCTTTGTACATATTCCATATGCTTTTTTCTTTCCTATCTTGTCGTACTGATATCTCTGCGTGCTGTGCAGCTGTGAAGGAGAGGAAGCGGGCTGCTCGGTATATCTGGGCGAGGAACGAAACCTGGCTCCGACAAGTTAAGCGGCACAACAGTCACATGGGTAGGGCAGCTTGGTCGCTGTTAGGGTACCAGCCGAAGTACTGTGGATACATAAAGGGCACAACCGAGCCGTCCCGAGAAGGAAGTCCGGACGGAGCCGAGCCTGAGGCCGAGAGAGATCAAGCTGCTCCTAGGGCCAGGACCAGGGAGGAATGGCCTTCGCATGCGGTGACCGATATCGCAAGTAGGGCCGCGTCCGGCACTCAGGCTTCTACGTCCGGGTCGAGGCCACGCGAGGCCTCAAGAAGAAGGTCGCGTCAGATCGTCCGGTCTCCTTCGCCGAGCTCAGAGATGCGGCGCGCCAGGCGTATGTCCTTCGAGGACCTCGAGACTTTGGCACTCGGTGTCGAGGACGCCCAGGCCCTCCAGGTGCCTGCGAATCCGGATGCGACCGAGACTCCTCTTCCGAGGACTCAGGCGGCTTCTCCTGCGGCAGTGGCAGAGATCCTTACCCCTTCCAGTCCTGCTGAATTGGAGGCCCGGTCGCCCCCAGCCGAGGTCGGGCAGGAGGAAATTCGGCCGCAGAAAAGGCCGAGAACCGAGGCAGGTCCCAGCTCGGCTGCAGCGTCGACATCCGCTGGCCCACGCCCATGGGAGCCGAGCTTTGTGCTCGAACCGGGGAGACCAATGACGATGGAGGATCGTGTTCTGCGGAAGGTCGATCCCCTCGTCCTCGAGGCGCTTGGGCGGGCCTGCGCCCTTCCTCGAGATATGGCTCAACTGGACGGATATAGCGACCCGAAGCTGATACTCTCATGCTTTGCGGTGAGTTCATCTGAACCTTTAAACTTTTTGTCAAGTTGTTTAATATCGGTGATGTTCTGACTTTCCTTCCTTGCTTCTTTGACAGACGGTGCAGAAGTCCATGGTTGCGGCCGACGGGCTGTACAAGTACGGCGTCGAGGTCACCGAGCTGAACGCAGAAAAGAACGGCCTCGAGGAAGCCCTAGACGCCGTTACCCAAAAATTAGCGAGGGCCGAAGGAGAGCACAAGGCTAGGCTTGAGCGGGTGAGGGGCGAGACGGAGGCCGAGAGGAGGAAGGTGGCCGAGCTCGAGGCTTCCCTGCAGAGGTTGAAAGACGATTTCGAGGCCAAGCTTCAGGCCGAATCGAAGAGGGCGGATGAAGCCGAGGCCAGGCTCGAATCTGAGTGCGACGCTGTCTTCGAGGACACCAAGGCACAAGTGACGGCGCACTATAAGGCC
This sequence comes from Litsea cubeba, assembly GCA_012931725.1. NCBI lineage: Eukaryota > Viridiplantae > Streptophyta > Magnoliopsida > Laurales > Lauraceae > Litsea > Litsea cubeba. The sequence continues at coordinate 361,813 of WHSA01000192.1, read as the reverse complement.
AGGGTGCTCGTGGTGAGGGACAAAGCCTGGGCGAAAGGATGGTGCTCCGCTTTGAAGGAGGCGGGGATCTCAGAGGGGCATCCGTCCTTCAAGGATCCGCCTCCATACCCAACTCCAGTGCCGAACCCCGCCCCTCCTGTGATCGTTACTGAGACAGCTGCAAGGGAGGCAAACGCTGATTAAGCCGTGGCCGACATCAGAGCTGTCGCCGCTCCTCATGCTTCTGACCCTGCAAGACCTCGGACTGACTCTGTTTATTTTGTTTGTAATTGCCTTTGCTATTGATGTATCTTTCCTGCTTCCTTGTTTTCACTTGTACCTGTTATTTTCTGTAATGAACGGAAATTCAATATAATTCAAGTTTATTTTGGCTAATGACTGGGTCATCTTTCTTGTTATGCATGTTTTTGCTTTCCCAACATTTTGCACAAGTGTATGAGCTCGGTAGGGGTAGGTATTTTGTTTTCCCAATATTTTGCGCAAGTATGTGAGCTCGGTAAGGGTAGGTGCCGAGCTGCCCCCAGATTAGTCCGGGATTATATCGTTAGGATTGCTGCCCACCAGTAGATATGCAAAGTAGCGCGCCAGCAATCTGGCACTAGAGTGTCGAGATGTGCTTATCGCACGAAATAGGGCGATCCATCTGGCTCTTCACCAGGTGTCGTGTCGGCTATCTGGCACGAGGGCCGAGATGCGCTTATCGCACGAAATAGGGTGATCCCTCTGGCTCTTCACCAGGGGCCGTGCTGGCTATCTGGCATGAGGGCCGAGATGCGCTCATCGCACGAAATAGGGCGATCCCTCTGGCTCTTCACCAGGGGTCGTGCTGGCTATGTGGCACGAGGGCCGAGATGCGCTCATCGCACGAAATAGGGCGATCCCTCTGGCTCTTCACCAGGGGCCGTACTGGCTATCTGGCACGAGGGCCGAGATGCGCTTATCGCACGAAATAGAGTTATTTCTGCCGAGCTGGAGAGGGCGAAGTCATTCCTTTGCCGGTTTTATTTCCGAAGCTAGGATGACCCTGCGCACTGCTGCTGTAGGTGCAGAAAATAACGACCCACAATAACTGGGGAGCCTTAGAGGGCTTATCCAACGTGGTGATGACTGGGTACCGTCCGAAAGCCTGAAAGAGAAGAGCAAACGGTCAGAGGACCCTGGCCTGGGCGGCACAAGGCTCTCCGATGCTAAAGTCAGTGAGTGAACTGGAACAATGGAAGGAGAGGAAGAAGAGAGGCAGAGTAACAGCTCTGTGGGTTGAATTATGCGTACCTTGCTTGTGGTATGAAGCTCTATTTATAGAGGCTTGGGTCGTATCTTTGGAGGATATCTTGCCGTGGGTCCCATGACTCGACTGGAAGTCATGATCAGCCCAAAAAGTAATTAATGCGGTCCAATCCAGCCCACTCTGCATTTAATGCCAGTCGAATCAGCCCACATTGCATTAAATGCGCGTCTTGTTGGGCCAGATCGTGTTGGGCGCCTTTGGCGGTAGGAGTACCATCGGATCTGCCCTCGGACCTTGCCCTGATGTGGCTTCAGCCGCTGGATGCCGCCCTGTCAGTGATCTGGCGAAGATTGTGGACGGCTGGATGTCGCATCTGTCTCACTAGCTCGCGCCCCTATTCCTCCACGTGCCTGATGACGTGGGGGATGAGGGGCGCAAGTGGAGGTTCTTTCTTGCTTCGGCTTTCGTCCCGGCTCCTTCAGCCGAGGTGGAGCTCTCAGCCGAGATGCGCACATGGGGTAGCCGAGCTCGGCGTTAGCGGCCCGGAGCTGCTTGACTTCGGCCGGACCCCTGTCTTGGTAGCCGGGGTGAATCTGGTGCCACGTGGGCGGCACGCGGATGGCACGTGAGAATGCTTAGTCTCATCTGATGGCTGTGATTAGCGTAATCCTGTAGTTCTGGAAATCTCCCCACACAATTGCCCCCTAGCTTTTGACCTCTTAAGCGTCCTAGCCTTTAGTGGTCGAAAGCTAGAAAAATCCGTCTGGGGATGCGGCGATCATTGCCTGGTGTCGTTTCAACTTTTCTGAAGCAATAAATGCTCTGCCCTGTCCGTCCTGGGAAGCGAGTCGACGACTACACACGTAGCCTCTTCACTGATTGCGCTGTCTTATCGATGGAACGGGCGCGGATCGCGAAATCCGTCCTTTCGAATTTCGAAAGTAGCGCGCGCCGAGGGTTCCCTTTCCATAAATAGTGTCGTCTTCTTCTTTTCTTGTTTCTGATTTCCTTCTGCCTTTGCCTTCACCTTTGATTTCTGCTCTTCTGCTGCTCGAGATCTCTCTAGCGAGGACGACCGTAGGACGTGCCCGGATCTGTTCTTGAGTCGCCCTTTTGTCTCTGTAAGTTGCTTCGTGCCTCTATCTAGTTTTTTTTCTTGGGGTTTCGCGACTTCTAGGGTTTAACTTTGCTGTCACCCTTCTTAGACATGGGCACCCCTAGGTTTGATTTAGATACTGAAGAGGGCATAGCCAGATTTAGGGCCGCTTTCAATATTTCGGAGGGAGTCCTTCTCAGGCCGGCGGACTCCGTCGATTATGCCACGATGCGCTGGTCCTGCGGCTGGATGCCGTTCCCTCTGATCTCCGTGATCGAGGGCGGGGTCAGATTTCCTCTGCACCCCTTGCTTAGGGCCTGCCTTAGAACCTGGTCCATTACCCCGTGCCAGCTGATGCCCAATGGCTATAAGGTTATCATGGGCACGACGAAGCTGAACGAGATTTTGGGGACCGACCTGGGTGTCCACGATATCGAGGATACCTATGATATCTGCAAGGCTGGGGAAGGGAAATACTATCTCCGGGTGAAGCCGCAGCGAAGAGGCTTCTTCCTGGCCTTGGAAGATTCGAGTAAGAATGCCGAGGAAACTTTCTTCTGTGTGTCGGGGGACTGGGAGTTCGGCGCTGGCGAGAGCAGGAGGCTGATGGTCCCACGTCGCCCCGGGACTATCCCAAGTAAACACCGCTTCTTTTCTCTTACTCGCTTTGCTTGATCTCGATGATGCCGAGCTGACACTCTTATTGTCTGTTGCTGTTGTGCAGAGGCAGGCGCGAGGCGACGCCGAGCTGCGAGTGAAGGCTGGAGGAGGAACGTCGACGACATCAATAAGGTTGAGAGATACAAGGGGCACGAGACCAGGTCAGCTTGGAAGCTGCTCGGGTATACGCCGAGGTACCGCGGCCACTACAGGAGAACCAGAGTAGCCGAGGTGGACGAGGCGCACCCTGATCGTCCTACCGTCTCCGTTGCCGTGCCTGCCGGGATCCCTTTGACCGATCCTGCTGCGAGCCGAGCTGCGTCTGGCGCCGAGGCGTCCACCTCTAGTTCGGAGCCATCGAACCTGACGCAGATAGTGGACGTTTATTCTTCCGATCGGGAAGAAGGTATGGAGGGAAGCTCGAGGGCGCCAGTTGTTAAGGATCTGGCGGCCAAGTTCAGGCGGGGGTCTTCCTCCTCTGCGACGCCATCGTCCGCCAGTACCCGCGCAGCTTCGGGCTCGAGGGGTGCTGGCGCTACTTCTGCTCCTGCTCCGAGCGAGGGAGTCCGGCGATGCTCGCCGGATCGCCCGAGGGAGGGGTCCCCGCCCAGGAAGAAATCCAAGGCGGGGGAGAAGGATTCGGGGGCTGAACAGCCTCCGAAGGGTAAAACTCCTGCAAGGGCCCCCGGAGTCAAGGCTCCAACTGAGAAGAGTGCGCCGGCCAGTAAGTCGACCGGTGGGGCAGTCCGCGAGCTCACCATCTCGGTAGGGCAGGGGTCTGGATCGGCTTCCGGACCTCGAACTGCCCCAGCGCCATGGAGACCGAGGATGGAGACGCAACCCGGTAAGCCTCTGAATGTCGAGGACCGGCTGATGGGGAACGCCGACGTCATCGGAGCTCTCGCCAAGGTCTGCACCCTACCGCGAGACATGGAGACGCACGAGAGGTTCGACAACGAGAGCCTGATGGTCTCGGCGATCCAAGCTAACCTTCTGGTAAGTGTTTTCAGCGTTCTTCTTCAAGTAGTTTAGCTCGACTGCTCCGGTTTGATTCACTTTTACCCTTTGCAGAACGTGCAAAGGCTCCTGACCGTGGTGGGGAGGAGTGACAGGAACGCCGCGAGGGTCGCTCAGCTGGAGTTTGAGAGGGAGAAGCTGAAGAAGGAGCTAAAAGAGCTGAAGAAGGGAATGGAGGGCCTGAAGAAGACTAGCGCTGAAGAGACTGCTCGACTGGCGTCGGCTCTGGCTGATGTTGCCGAACTCACGTCGAGAGCTAACCATCTGAAAGGCGAGGTCTGGGCGAAGAACAAGAGGACCGCCGAGCTGGAGTCGGAACTGGCCAGATCAAAGTCCGAATCGGCGGCCGAGGGGGCGAGGTTGCGCGGGGAGGTGCTGGTCTGGCGTGCTGAAAGAGAGAAGTTAAAGACGGCGAATGCCGAGCTGGAAAAGGAGAAGGCTTCTCTTCTATCCGAGGCCCAATCTGCTTTCCAGAATGGGGTGGACCACGCCACAGAGCTGTATGAGAAGCAAGTGGAGGAGATCACCTCCATTCTATTCGAGGAAGGATGCTTGGCCGCACTGAGGCGCGCGGGGGTTCCTGAAGACCACCCCGTCTACCCGGACTTGCCGAAGTATTCGGACCCGGCTCCTGAGCCGAGCCCCGCTCCTGCAGCTGAAAGTGCCCCAGTCGAAGCTCCTGCAGTCGTTCCTGCTCCAGACGCCGCTCCAGTTGCCCCGGCCCCGAGCGATGCCCCGGTCGCCAGCGATGCTTCGGCCGCGCCTCAAGGCGAAGCCTCTTCTGCCCCCGCTTCGGGTGAGGTACCGGTCAAAGCCCCTTCTGCCGGTGACGCTCCAAACAAGGTCACGGTCGCGGCCGATGCTGCTGGTCCAGCAGATACGGTGATCGACCTGGTGGAGTCGCCGAAGCCACAGTAGCCTTGCTTCTTTTTACCTTTGGACTTTTATATGTAATGTTTTCTTTTTCAGCCCTGTAATACTCTTTGCTATTAATGAAAGACGGGCTTCTTTACTTGTGCATTTTTCTCTGCATTTTTCTCTCTTTCGCTTCTGGATGTGATATTGAATGGTATTGAATGCCTTTACTATGACGCATGACCCTCGAGGTAGAGAGAGTCGAACGGTCTTCATAGCTGTCTGTGCCAATTCTCCGTATTCTGGAGACCATAAATAGCAGTAAGCATGGTGATACGGCCGATGAGGGAAACGGGCGGACGTCTCCATGTGGCGCCATAGGAATCGCCGGTCAACAGACAGGAAGACGTGCGCCCCATGTAACGTGTGGGAGACTTCGCCCCTTAACTTCCTTCGGAGACTGAGCCCTTCTTCTTCCTATAAGTAGAGGTGGTAGGCTCGCCATGGGAGAAGAAAAGAAAAGGAATTAGGATAGTTTAATTCACATAGTCGTAGGAGCCATGTCCGGTAGACATTTTGGAACCTTTGATCCGGGGGGAACCCCTGCGCCTGTGGACGGCTCTCTCCGATGGGGGAAGCCCGTCGTGGTCTGCGCGCTCTCTGAAGGAATTCCCCGTGGACCACGCGCTCTCTGAACGCGGGTTCATGGCCGACCATCCCTGGTCCGGTTGCACGGGAGTCTTCTGCAATTGTGGGATGGTGGCGCCCTCTGCGTTTGGCGATCCTGCAGGGTCCTGCGTGGCATCGCGCTCCCCGTGAGCCCCCTGCGCCGTGTCAGGATCGCCGAGTTAAGGGTGGGATTGAGGCCCCGCTGGACCTGGGGGTTCTTCAAACTTTGGTCTCACTGACCGGAGGGTGTTGAAGAGCTCAGCGAGGTCCAGGGCCTCCGAACTGGAGGGGATCCTGAATGCTTTGGTCTGACCAACCAAAGTGTATTATAGAGCTCTGTGAAATTCAGGATCCCTCAGAACCTCCAGGCAACGAACCGGCATCTTCGAGCTTGCATCCTGAAGAGTCGGTGAAGATCAGAGTCTCCCAGCTTTCACTTTATTTTCTGTTTTTAGAGGACTGCGATCCTCCTTTCTGTATTTTGTTTTCTTTTCTGTAACCTTCGTAATGGAGCAATTACAATGAATAAAAAGGAAGAGTTTTGTGATCACTCAGACTGTGTACAGTGCTTTTGCATTCTTTTTTACTTCTTTCGCACTGTCTTGTAACACTTGTGTTTTTGTGCTTCAGTGCTTGCACAGCTCTTTTTTTCTTAAAAACTGACCTTGGCCGAAATGGCTAGCTTTGGCCGAGACAAACTGCCTTGCGCCGAAGTGGATCCAGAATCCCGCTGGTCTCGGCTATGTGAGCATGAGTTCGGCAACGGTCTTTGAGCGGTGTATAAACCCGAACTTTAGGAAACGACCGAGTTTTCGAACTCAAGGCCTTTTCCAGGGCGGTGGACCCTTGAGTGGGGTAAAACCCGGACTTTAGGAAACGACTGAGTGTAGGAACTCGAAGCCTTTTCCAGGGCGGTGGACCCTTGAGTGGGGTAAAACCCGGACTTTAGGAAACGACTGAGTGTAGGAACTCGAAGCCTTTTCCAGGGCGGTGGACCCTTGAGTGGGGCAAAACCCGGACTTTAGGAAACGACTGAGTGTAGGAAGTCGAAGCCTTTTCCAGGGCGGTGGACCCTTGAGTGGGGTAAAACCCGGACTTTAGGAAACGACTGAGTGTAGGAACTCGAAGCCTTTTCCAGGGCGGTGGGCCATTGAGTGGGGTGAAACCCGGACTTTAGGAAACGACTGAGTGTAGGAACTCGAAGCCTTTTCCAGGGCGGTAGACCCAGAGCTGCCGGAGTCAGTCAAAGAGAGATGACAGATTGTTGACAGGGCGAAAGCTGCTTTCATTGATTCTGAGATTCATTACATCTTTAGAAATAGAATTTCTTTAAGTGGGATGCATTCCACGGTCTCGGCAGTGGCTTGCCCTCTAAGTCTTCGAGCTTGTAGGCTGATTTTCCTGCCAGTGAGACTACCCTGAACGGGCCATGCCAGTTCGGAGCCAGCTTCCCTTCGTTTGATTCTTTGTCAGCTGGCAGGGTCTTCTTTAGAACCAGCTCTCCCATGGAGAATCTTCTTTCTCTGACATTTTAATTGTATGCCCTGGCTAACCGCTGCTGATAGTCGGTCAGTCGCAGGGCTGCTGCTTCTCGGCGTTCGTCTGCCAGCTCCAGCTCCATTGCCAGGTTTGTCTCATTTCGGCCTTGGTCGACCAGCTCTGTCCTCAGGGTGGGAAGGCCGATTTCTAAAGGAATGACCGCCTCCATCCCGTAGGCCGGAGAGAAAGGTGTCGCCGAGGTGGACCTCCTTGGAGTTGTTCTGTATGCCCATAGCACGCTCGGAAGCTCCTCTGTCCATCTTCCCTTTGCCTTGTCTAGTCGCTTCTTCAGGCCGTCCAGGATCACTTTGTTAGAGATTTCGGCCTGGCCATTACTCTGTGGATATGCCGGAGTGGAGTAATGGTTTCTGATACCATGCTCTTGGCAGAAGTCTCTGAAGGACTTGGAGTCGAACTGAGTCCCGTTGTCCGAAATCAGGGTCCTGGGGATGCCGAACCTCGTTAGGATGTTTTTCCAAACGAAGTTCCTGGAGTCCCTGTCTGTGATTGAGGACAACGGTTCAGCTTCTATCCATTTTGTGAAGTAGTCTATAGCGACTATCAGCCATCTCTTGTTCCCTGGAGCTCGGTGAAGAGGCCCCACAATGTCCAGGCCCCACTGAGCGAAGGGCCATGGACTAGAGAGGGGGCTCAGATCTTACGCTCGCTGATGGAGAGAGTGGGAGAACTTCTGGCACTTCTCGCATTTCCTGGCGTACACCTGCGCGTCCTTCTGCATGTAGGGCCACCAGTAACCCTGGCTTATTGCTCTGTAGGCCAGTGATCGACCTCCTATGTGACTGTCGCAGATTCCTTCGTGGATCTCATACAGGAAGTCGTCCACCTTGCTCGGGTGTACGCATTGGAGGTATGGACCTGTGAAGGATTTCCTGTAGAGTTTACCTTCGGGAGAGAGCCAGAATCGAGCTGCCTTGAGTCTGATCCGGTGGGCTTCAGTCTTGTCTTCAGGGAGCTGATCGTCCTTCAAGTAGGCGACGATTGGATCCATCCAGCTTGGGCCGAGGTCAGCACAGAGGACAAGCCGAGATGAATGGAGTTCTAAGCTTGACCTTGATATTGACCCAACCTCGACGGTCCTTTTCTTCCCTGCTTCGACGGCAGAGGCCAGGTTTGCAAGCGCATCTGCGTGCGTGTTGGTACCTCGGCTTTCTGGAAATGAGACAGCAGTTTTTTCGCGAGGGCTAAGTAGGCCGCCATCCTGTCGTCCCTGGCCTGGTAGTCTCCAGCGAGCTGGCTAGTTACCAGCTGAGAATCGCTGAAGATCACCAGGTGCTGGGCTCCGAGGATTTGGGCGCTGTTCAACCCTGCTATCAGTGCTTCATACTCTGCCTCATTATTTGTTGCTTTGAAGTCCAGGGTGAAAGCCTGCTCTATGACCAGACCCTCTGGCGATTGGAGGACTATGCCGGCGCCAGCTCTTTTGGAGGTGGACGATCCGTCGATAAAGATCTTCCATGCCGAGGCGGGAGACTGTTCGACCTCAGTTACTTCTGGCTCGTGCCCTGTGCCCCCCAGTACCGTGTCGGGCTGGGTCGGAGCCGAGTTGGGCGAGACGAACTCAACGATGAAGTCTGCCAGAATCTGGGCTTTGATCGCAGTTCGGGGACGGTACTGTATATCATACTGCCCCAGCTCAACTGCCCACTTTGATATTCGCTCTGAAAAGTCAGCCTTCTTGAATATTGAACAGAGCGGATGCTCCGTGATCACCACAATGGTGTGGGATTGGAAATAATGGGAGAGCTTGCGGGAGGCACTGACGAGAGCCAACGCAAGCTTCTCCAATAGAAGGTACCTGGTCTCGGCATCGAGCAGGGTCTTGCTCGTATAATAAATTGGTTTTTGAATTTCCTCGTCCTCCCTGATGAGGACGGAGCTCACTGCGTGATCCGAGACCGCAAGATATAAATACAAAACCTCCCCCGGAGTTGGGGTGGAGAGTAAGGGTGGTGACATCAAATAGGTTTTGGGCGCGGCCAATGCCTGGTCGCACTCAGGAGTCCACTGGAATTTTAAATTTTTCTTTAGAAGCTGAAAGAAAGGCCTGTACTTATCCGATGACCGGCTAATGAAGCGAATGAGTGCTGCAGCCATTCCTGTGAGCTTCTGGACTTCTTTCGTGGTAAAGGGGCTCTGAATGCCCTGGATCGCGGTGATCTGGTCTGGATTAGCCTCTATCCCCCTCCGCGTTACCAAGCTGCCGAGGAACTTGCCAGAGGCTACGCCGAAGGCGCACTTGGAAGCGTTCAGCTTGAGCTTGTATGCGCGAAGGATGTCGAAGACTTGGCCAAGATCCGCCAGGTGGTCGCTGGAGTGCACTGATTTGACGACCATGTCGTCGATGTACACCTCTACCGTTCGGCCGAGCTGAGCCTGGAACATCTTTGTCACGAGGCGCTGATAAGTCGCCCCCGCGTTCTTCAGCCCAAAGGGCATCACCTTGTAGCAGTAAGTGCCGCGGGGGGTTATGAATGACGTTTTCTCCTCGTCAGGCTCGTGAAGTGGAATCTGGTGGTAGCCTCTGTAGGCGTCTAGGAAGCTCATTCGGTCGTGACCAGCGGTGGCGTCGATCAGTTGGTCAATCTTTGGAAGGGGGAAACTATCTTTAGGGCAGGCCCTGTTCAAATCTGTGAAGTCCACGCACACCCTCCATTTACCAGTTTTCTTTTTTACCACCACCGTGTTGGCCAGCCAGACCGGGTACTGGACTTCCCGGATGGCTCCTGCCTTCAGCAGGTTGTCGACCTCTTCGACGACCGCGTCTGTCTGCTGCAGCCCTGTCCTTCGGGCCCTCTGCACTACTGGTTTGTGGTTGGGGTCCACATTTAGCTTGTGGCACACGACCTCGGGGTCAACCCCAGGCATTTCGCTTGGGCTCCAAGCGAAGACATCGACGTTCTGCATCAGGAACCTTGAGAGTTCGGCTTTCTCTTCGTCTGGCAGCTGGGTGCCGATCAGGAAGAACCTATCTGGGTCTGCCGAGCTCAGCCTGACCTCGATCAGGTCCTCAATGCTTTTTCTTCTCTGGATCTCGGCCGATTTCATCTAGGCCTTTCTCGAATTCGGCGAGGTTGACGCGCTCTGGCTCTTTCATTGCTGGGACCGCGGCCAGCATGCACTGCCTGGCCTGCTGCTGATCTCCCTCTACCGTGACCACTTCCATTTTGCCCTCCTTGCTCTCGAGGACGAACTTCAGCTTCTGGTGGAGGGAAGAAGGAACTGCTTCCAATTTGTGGAGCCACGTTCTGCCCAAAATGACGTTGTATGGAGAAGGGGCGTCCACGACCAAGAAGTCGGCCAACGCGGAGGCTCCGCCGACTCGGGTTTCCAAGGTGATCCTACCCTTGGGATAGACTGGCGTGGCGGACAACCCTAGCAGGGGTGCACGGACCTCCGTGAGGTCTGCTTCCGAGAGGTTCATTTTCTTGAAGCAATCGTAGTAGAGGACCTCAGAAGAGCTGCCGGAGTCGACGAGAATCCTCTTCACGGTGAAATCTCTTAACTTCATTGTGAGGAGCAGGGGGTCGTTGTGAGGGAGCTAGATTCCCTCTAGATCCTTATCTGAGAACGAGATAGCGGGTCGGTCGCGGCGAGCTCTCTTGGATGCTAGTGCGAGCTCGGCTTTCATCACCTCCTTCCCATGCGACGCCCGCCTGGCCTCGACACGGGCCCGCGTGCCTCCACGAGACGAGGGAGAGGGAACTGAGGACGCCAGATGGATCACGTTAATGATCTTTTCTGAATCCTCACTGTCTGGATCCCGAGCCGCGCTCTGGTGAACTCGGCCATCGCTGCCGCCGGCATCTTCTGCCTTGACAAACTCTGGAATGTGGCCTTCGCTGGCTAGCTTCTCCAGGTACCACTTCAGAGACTTGCAGTCCTCGGTCTTGTGGCCGTTACCTTTGTGGTAGGAGCAGTAGAGCTTGCTTCGGCTGCCGGAGTTGGGCTCATTTCTCAAGGACGGAGGCCACTTGAAGAACGGCTTGGTCTTTATCTTACTCAGGATACGGTATATCGGCTCCTTGAAGACGACGTTGACGCTCTGACCGGCATTGGTGGGAGGTCTGGGCCTCCAGGTGCCCTCAGACCGGGACGACGTAGGCTTCGCCGAACTAGTGGGCCAGGCCTGCTTGGGCTCCTGCTTCTGAAAGGACCTCCCGCCTCTCTGCCGAGGCTGGCTGCTCTTGTGCTCGGGCTCCGGTCTTTCGTCCTCTTCCCGGGCATGGATTTCATCTTCCTGCCGGGCGACAAAGCACTTTATCCGGGACATTAGCGCTGGCATGGACTCTGGGGGGTCTCCGACCAAGTCCTTCCGAAGGTCGTGGCCGGGGATCAGGGCACGCTGGAAGGCGAAGATTGCTATCTCTTCCCTAGTGCCCTCGATCTGGCTGTAAACCGCCCAGAATCGTCGGGCGAACTTGGCGAGGCTCTCACCCTCTTCATCCTCAGGGCGAGAAGGTCCCCTTCTGTCTTGGGGACGGCGCTGTAAGCTTGGAACTTCTTCAGAAAGGAGAGCTGGAGCTCCTTTCAACTCGAAATCGACTTCTCTGGGAGGGCGCAGAACCACTTCAGAGGGAGGTCACCCAAACTGGAGGAGAAGATCTTGCAGTTGAGGTGGCCCTCGTTCCCCCAGATGGACATCTTCTGGGAAAAGTGACGGAGGTGAGCGGACGGATCGGACAGTCCGTCGTAGGGGACGAACCGCGGGACAGAGAACCTTTTGGGCAAGGGGGTGCGCTCGATGTCTCTTGTGAAGGGCGAGGCCCCTAGATCAGTGTGGCCACAGATCTGCTTCTGGTCCCGCACGTCGAGGTTGCGCTGAAGAGCCAACCTGACGCGTTTGTCAAATCGCTCCTGCTCGTCGTCCTTTTCTGGAGTCTGGGCTCTTGACTTTCGCTTGGAGTGGTTCGGGCTGTGATGGCTATGGGCTCGGCCATCGCGGCTATGATGACTTCGGCTGTTGCTTGAGCCTTCATCATGGATCTGGCTTCGCTTGTGGTCCAGATGGTGTCTCAGATCCTCATGAGGAGGCTGGGCTGCCCTGCTCGGGGCGTCCCTCTTCTTTCCCTGAGGATCAGAGACCTGTCTCAACGAGGCAGTTTGCGCTGCTCTCAGCTGCTGCTGGAGCTCGCGGATTAACCGCTCCTGCTTCTGGAGGAGAGCATTTTGAGCTGCGACATCTCCTCCAACGGCAGGAGGTTGAACTCGACGCGTTTCTTCCACGGCAACGGCCTTATCTTTGTGAGGACGCTCATGCCGACGCTCGTCGCGTCGGGGTGGCGTAACTTCGTCTGCTGAGAACGAGGCCTCGAGTCCTTCTTAGAGGGGGACCTCGACGTAAAGCTGCGAACCTAAGCGGCCCTCGCCTGCAGATGTGCCATGCACCGTTCGGGACCGCCCCTGAGGAGGGACGTCCGTCGACGGTGCTGGCAGCTCGAGCGCTGCTCTCGAAGATTCTCCGCCCTTCCTAGCTTTCGGAGGCATGGTTTCTAGGAGATTGCGGTTGAGAAGTTTGGTAAGGTTGGGATATTACTTCCCCACAGACGGCGCCAATTGTAGGTGCAGAAAATAACGACCCACAATAACTGGGGAGTCTTAGAGGACTTATCCAAAGTGGTGATGACTGGGTACCATCCGAAAGCCTGAAAGAGAAGAGCAAACGGTCAGAGGACCCTGGCCTGGGCGGCGCAAGGCTCTCTGATGCCAAAGTCAGTGAGTGAACTGGAACAATGGAAGGAGAGGAAGAAGAGAGGCAGAGTAACAGCTCTGTGGGTTGAATTATGCGTACCTTGCTTGTGGTATGAAGCTCTATTTATAGAGGCTTGGGTCGTATCTTTGGAGGATATCTTGGCGTGGGTCCTATGACTCGACTGGAAGTCATGATCAGCCCACAAAGTAATTAATGCGGTCCAATCCAGCCCACTCTGCATTTAATGCCAGTCGGATCAGCCCACATTGCATTAAATGCGCGTCTTGTTGGGCCAGATCGTGTTGGGCGCCTTTGGCGGTAGGAGTACCATCGGATCTGCCCTCGGGCCTTGCCCTGATGTAGCTTCAGCCGCTGGATGCCGCCCTGTCAGTGATCTGGCGAAGATTGTGGACGGCTGGATGTCACATCTGTCTCACTGGCTCGCGCCCCTATTCCTCCACGTGCCTGATGACGTGGGGGATGAGGGGCGCAAGTGGAGGTTCTTTCTTGCTTCGGCTTTCGTCCCGGCTCCTTCAGCCGAGGTGGAGCTCTCAGCCGAGATGGGCACATGGGGTAGCCGAGCTCGGCGTTAGCGGCCCGGAGCTGCTTGACTTCGGCCGGACCCCTGTCTTGGTAGCCGGGGTGAATCTGGTGCCACGTGGGTGGCACGCGGATGGCACGTGAGAATGCTTAGTCTCATCTGATGGCTGTGATTAGCGTAATCCTGTAGTTCTGGAAATCTCCCCACACAGCTGCTGAGCTGGAGAGTGGTGTTATTGCCGAGGTCTTTGACTTAGAAAAGGAAAAGAAATCTCTGAGAAGAAATCGTTTTTATTGATATGCACAATCTGAGTATATTTCAAAAGTAAAACTTTTTGAGGTGCGAGGCGTTCCACGGTTGCGGCAGTTGCTTTCCATCCATATCCTCGAGTTTGTACGCAGACCGGCCAGCAGTCGAGACTACTTTGAATGGGCCGCGCCAGTTCGGTGCTAGCTTGCCTTGGTTCGGATCCTTGTCCGCTGGTAGTGCCTTCTTCAGGACCAGTTCGCCAATGGAGAATTTCCTTTCCCGGACTCTCTGGTTGTAATCTTTCACCAGCCGTTGCTGATAGGTAGCCAAGCGGATGGCCGCTGCTTCTCTGCGCTCTTCGGCCAGGTCTAATTCTAGGGTCAGGTTCTTCTCGTTCTGGCCTTGGTCAAAAAGTTCAGATCTCAGGGTTGGAAGGCCGATCTCGAGCAGGATCACGGCTTCCATCCCATATGCCAAGGAGAACGGTGTTGCAGAAGTGGAGCGCCTCGGGGTAGTCCAGTACGCCCATAGGACACTAGGAAGCTCTTCCAACCACCTTCCTTTGGCTCAATCAAGTCTCTTTTTGAGTCCGTCGAGGACCACTTTGTTGGAGATCTCGGCTTAGCCATTGCTCTGGGGAGAGGCTGGAGTCGAATAATGATTCCTGGTACCGAACTCCTGGCAGAAGTTTTTGAAGAGGCTGGAGTCGAATTGGGTCCTATTGTCCGAGACCAAGATCCACGGGATACCGAACCTCGTGATAATGCTTTTCCATACAAAGCTTTTAGAGTCTCGCTCGGTGATGGAAGATAATGCTTCTGCCTCTATCTACTTGGTGAAGTAATCAGTGGCCACTATCAGCCACCTCTTATTTCCCGGTGCTCGGTGGAGAGGTCCCACGACGTCCAGCCCCCATTGGGCAAAGGGCCATGGGCTGGAGAGCGGGCTTAAATCCTGCGCAGGTTGATGGAGAGTGTGTGAGAACGTTTGGCATTTTTCACACTTCCTAGCGTACATCTGTGCGTCCTTCTACATGTACGGCCACCAGTATCCTTGGCTGATAGCCTGGTATGCCCGTGACCGTCCTCCGATGTGACTCCCGCAGATGCCTTCGTGTATTTCGAATAGGAAATCTTCAACTCGGCTTGGGTGGACGCACTAGAGGTAAGGGCCTGTGAACGACTTCCTGTAGAGCTTTCCTTCTGGAGAGAGCCAGAACCGAGCTGCTCTCAGCCTGATCTTGTGAGCTTGACCTTTGTCTTCAGGGAGTTGGTCATCCTTGAGGTATGAAATGATAGGGTCCATCCAACTTGGGCCGAGATCAATGCACATAACTTGCCGAGGTGGACGAAGCTCTATGCTTGGTGATGCCAATGATCCTACTTCCACAGTCCTTTTCCTTCCAGCTTCGACGGCGGAAGCTAGATTGGCAAACGTGTCGGCGTGCGAGTTGGAATCCCTGCCAATTTGCCTGACTTCTGCTTCCGGGAATTGAGAAAGGAGCTTCTTGGCGAGGGTCAAGTAGGCCGCCATTCTATCGTCGCGAGCCTGGTAATCTCCGTTGAGCTGGCTTGTCACCAACTGCGAGTCGCTGAAGACCACCAGTTGTTGAGCGCCGAGGATCTTGGCGCTGTTCAGCCCTGCTATCAACGCCTCGTACTCCGCCTCATTGTTCGATGCTTTGAAGTCAAGTGTCAGGGCCTGCTCGATGACTAGTCCTTCTGGAGACTGAAGAACTATGCCGGTGCCGGCCCTCCTGGAAGTAGAGGATCCGTCAACGAGGACCTTCCAAACCGAATCACAGAACGTATTCCGAGATCGGTCGTAATCAGTTCCCGAGACTCCGTCCTCATGCCTTTTGCCCCCCAATTCGCCGTCGAGTGGGCTCGGCGCCGAATTTGGGGAAGCGAACTCCACGATAAAGTCGGCCAAAATTTGCGCCTTGATCGCCGTCTTCGGTTGGTACTGGATGACGTACTGTCCCAACTCCACTGCCCATCTCGAAACTCGTCCGGAGAAATCAGCTTTCTGGAAGATAGACTTGAGCTGGTGCTCAGTGACCACCACTATCGTGTGGGTCTGGAAGTAGTGCGAGAGTTTGCGAGAGGCACTGATGAGCGCCAGTGCGATCTTTTCCATCTGCAGGTATCTGGTCTCAGCGTCAAGGAGGATCTTGCTCGTGTAGTAAATGGGCTTCTGTTGCCCGTCTTCTTCTCTGACTAGGACCGAGCTCACAGCATGATCCGAGACCGCCAAGTATATGTACAACGCTTCTCCTGTCTTCGGGGTTGATAGCAACGGGGGTGAGGTTAGGTAAGCTTTGAGCTCTTGGAGAGCCGAGTTGCATTCCGGGGTCCATTCGAACTTCAAGTTCTTCTTCAGTAGCTGAAAGAAGGGACGGCATTTGTCGGAGGACCGGCTGATGAAACGGTTGAGTGCGGCAACCATGCCAGTGAGCCTCTGGACCTGCTTCGTCGTCGACGGGCTTTGGATGCCCAAGATTGCCGAAATCTGATATGGGTTTGCCTCGATGCCCCGTCTCGTGACTAGGCTTCCTAGGAACTTGCCGGAGCCGACCCCGAAGGCGCACTTGGAGGCGTTCAGCTTCAGTCTGAACCTTCGGAGAACGTCAAACACCTGGCCGAGGTCCGTCAGGTGGTCTTGGGACTGTTTGGACTTGACGACCATGTCATCGATGTAGACCTCCACCGTTTTGCCGAGCTGGTCTCGGAACATCTTGGTGACCAACCTCTGGTAGGTCACTCCTGTATTCTTCAATCCAAAAGGCATCACCTTGTAGCAGTAGGTCCCCCTGGGAGTGATAAACGTCGTTTTCTCCTCGTCCGGCCCATACATTGGTATCTGGTGGTAGCCGCGGTAGGCGTCAAGTAAGCTCATCCTATCATGGCCGGCGGTGGCATCGATCATCTGGTCGATCTTTGGGAGTGGAAAGCAGTCTTTGGGGCATGCCTTGTTAAGGTCAGTGAAGTCGACGCAGACTCTCCACTTCCCAGTCTTCTTCTTCACCACTATGGTGTTCGCCAACCATGTCGGGTACTGGACCTCCCTGATGGCGCCTGCTTCCAGCAATTTCCCCATTTCCTCGATCACGGCCGCCGACTGCTCTATTCCCGACCTGCACGCCTTCTGCATCACAGGCTTGAATTGGGGGTCCACATTTAGCTTGTGGCTCATGACCTCGGGGTCTATGCCAGGCATCTCTTGCGGGGTCCAAGCAAAGACCTCTCTGTTTTGCAACAGGAAGCTATGCAGTTCGGTGAGTTGGCTCCCAAGCAGGAAGTACCTCCGGGGTCATTAGGGTCGATCCTGACTTCAGTAAGATCTTCAATGCTCTTCTCCTCTGGGTTGCGGCCGACTTTATCCAGTTCGGCCTCCAGTTCAGCCATGTGTACTCGTTTCGGCTCCTCCTCTCCGGGCACGACGACCATCATGCACCGTCTGGCCATCTGCTGGTCGCCCTTGACCGTGACCACCTCGAGCTTCCTGTCCTTTTCCAAAGGGAACTTGAGCTTTTGATGGTAGGAGGAGGGAACAGCTTCTACCTGATGCAACCAACTCCTCCCCACTATAGCGTTGTAAGGGGACGGCGCATCCACGATGAGGAAGTCAGCCATCATTGAAGCGCCTTCGACTTGGACTCTGAGGGAGACTCTTCCCTTTGGGTATACGGGCTTTGCGCTGAACCCTATCAGGAGAGTACGCGCTTCTTGTAGATCTTCCTCGATGAGCCCCATCTTTGCAAAGCAGTCAAAGTAAAGGATCTCGGATGAACTGCCGGGGTCGACGAGAATCCTCTGCACCTTGCAGCTTTTTAGCTTCAGGGTCACAATCAATGGATCGTTGTGGGGGAGCTGGACTCCCTCAAGGTCCTCGTCTGAGAACTAGATCTTCGGCCTTTCCTTCCGTGCCTTCTTAGAGGCAGGCTCGAGCTCGGCCGCCATCACCTGTTTCCCATGGGAGGCCCTCCTGGCCTCGGCACGGGCCTGGTTGCCCTCCTTCTTAGCGGGGGCCAAGTGAATGACATTTATTATCCTCTCCGACTCCTCGTTGTCTGGATCCTCCTCCGCTCGACACCGAGGTCGTTCGTTGCCCCTACTGTCGGCTCCCTTGACATACTCCTTTAGGTGCCCGTCCTTGACGAGCCTCTCAAGATGGGATTTGAGAGTGAAGCAGTCCTCAGTTTGATGCCCGTTCTACTTGTGGTAAGCGCAGAACTTATTTTGGTCTCTCCTGGAGGAGTCGCCCTGCATGGGCTGTGGCCATTTAAAGTATGGCTTCCCCTGGATCTTGTCTAGTATCTTGTGGATCGGCTCTCTGAAGACCATATAGACTGTCTCTCGTGAGGTGTAGGACGGTTTGGCTCTCTTGCCTCCTCCCGAGGTGTAAGTCTAGGCCGATGCAGGGCCGCCCGAATGATGGTCTCAGCTCGTCTCTTCTCTGCGGAATGCCTTCTTGTCCCCTCTGGAGGGCCGTTCCTCCTACCGAGACCGGTCCTGCCGCCACTGACTGTCCTCCTGTCTCGGCCACTCCTCCTGTCGCGATTGACTCTCCTGTCGAGACCGGCTTTTCGTGACACCGAAACTCTCATTGGCCCGCACCTCGTATTCTTCTTGCTCGATATACTTGTTCACCCTGGCCATCGAGGCCGTCACGGAGGGCACGGGATTTCGAACGAGCTTTTTCCGGAGCTCACACCCTGGTAGGAGAACGTGCTGGAAGGATCTGATCGCCACCTCTTCGGAGGAGTTGTCGACTTGGGTGTACACCATCCAGAACCTCTTTGCGAATTGGGTGACGCTCTCATTCCACCTCATTCTGAGGGCCATGATATCGCTGTCAATCTTCGGGATGACTCTGTGCGCCTGGAACTTTCCCAAGAAGGAGTCCCGCAACTGGCGCCAGCTCGTGATCGATCCCTCCGGGAGTGCGCAAAACCATTTGAGGGGGAGATCTCCCAGGCTGGAAGAAAAGACCCTGCGGTTGAGGTGTCCGACGTCCCCCCAAACGGACAACTTTTGGGTAAAGTGCCGGAGATGCGCTGCCGGGTCTGAGGTTCCGTCATAGAGGTCGAACCTCGGAACGCTGAACTTCTTCGGGAGGGGATACTCGTTTATTTCTCGGGAGAAGGGGGACGAGTCGAGGCCGGCAAAGTTGGGGACGTCCGGCTGGTCCCGAGCGAATCCGGCCTTTTCCATATTGCGTTGGATTGCCTGTTTGACCAGCTGGTCAATCAGAGCCTTCTGATCACCAACTTCTAATTCTGGCATCGTCCTCCTCTCAATGTGATTATTGCAGGAGCTCAGCGCGGCTCCGTTCGCGGCTTTTTTCGTTTAAGTGCTCTTTCAAGTCTCTGCTGGTAACGGGATCCTTTCTGCCTTTGGGGTCACCGCCCACGGGGGCTGTCCCCTTCTCTCGGAGTTGCTGTCTGAGCTGGCGGATCAGGTCGTCCTTCTCCTGGATGATAAGGTTCTGAGCCCTGATTGCCGCCTGAGCGGGGTTGCCTCTGTCGTCTTCATAGTTGGTCCGGTGGTCGGACCGGCGTGATCCCTCCGCCGCCGGGCCTTTGCCCTTCGAAAGATGCTCCTGCATGGGAGCATTTCGCCGCGGTGGGCTCGCCACCTCTAATGGGGACAACGCAGACTCGGTGTGGTAGCTTTCCACGGCTGCGGCCTCCTCTCTTGCGTCGGGTCCTTCTGGATGGGATATGAACGGCAATGGTCCAGGAAGAGCCAGTGGCTCTGGAGGAAGGGACTTCGGATGCTCTTCACCTCTCTTGTTCCTCGGAGCCATGGCGACTGGAAAGATCTTGGGTTTGGGTTAGTACTTCCCCACAGACGGTGCCAATTGCGAGTGCCTAAAAATTACAGGCTTGGAATCAGGGATTAGGACCCCTGTTTTAGGAAGTCTCGATGAAGATTAACATGGCTCCAACCGGACCTGAAAAAAGAAGAGATGAAGTAAGTCAGAGGACCCTGGCTGTGGGCAGCACAAGGCTCTCCGATGCCTAAGTCAATATGAGAACTGGACTAAGGATAGAGATTTTGGAGAAGAGAGACAGAGTAATAGCTCTCTGGTTGTGGTGTGCATACCTGTAATGGAGATCGCTCCTCCATTTATAGAGGAAGAGGCCTATGTTGCATGGAGAGGCTCATGATGACGTCCTGGCATGCCCAGGGATATCATCATGTCAGCCCATTACTCATTAAATGATAGTCCGATCAGCCCATTGCGCATTAAATGCAGGTCTAATCGGGCCTAACCACATCTGACCTTTGGGCCTAGTCCCATCGGGCCTGGCTTGGGGCCATGCTTTAATGGGATGTGGCTACTGGATGCCACGCTGTCAAGGATAAGAGATGGCTAGGATGGCTTTGTCAGTTACAGCTGCACACTTTTGAAAGTACAGCTGTTACCGCCCATCTCGGCTAAAGGTCTGGCTCTGGTGCCGAACTGAGTAACCGAAGTGGAGGCTTTGTATTGAGGTCGGGGTGCCCGAGACCAGAGACGGTCTTGAGTTCGGATAACAGATGAGCAACGTTTGCCGAAATCAAGGCGCCATTAATGGGCATAAGCGTTGAAGTTAGCATAACCTCGGCACTTCGGGAAACATCCCCACACACCCATATTTTAGAAAAGTTTGAGATTCTCCCTCCCCCCGCACATTCTAAAAATCTATATATATATATATTTTAACATTTGCCCCTCCCCCCAATATTTCTTTTACATAGAACCAAACACCTCCCCCCTCACAAATTCTAAAATTTAATATTTTCTTCCTACATTTGGCCATCCCCCCAATATTTCTTTTACACCCCCTACACATAAAGCATAATCAGGTATTTTGAAACTTTTATCAACCCAAAGTTGGGCCATTTAGATTGGAAAATCTTAATTAGTTTTAAGTACATGTGTTATTGTTGTCATGATCAATGTAGATTGAATGAAATGAGCCCCGTATTTAAAAAAAAAGATTATATAGGGTTATTATCTCCTACTAAGTACAATTGTTAATGTTATATGCTTCATAAAAAAATTGAGTCCAAGATTTTGAAATTATGCAGATAAGGATAAAAGAGATGGACAAAAGTTTCATTTCACTCTAAAAACCTATGGTGGTTGAAAGACTATTGATTTTGGGGGCATGGAAGGTATTTAAATGAAAATGTAGGGGCCTATTTGCAAATACGAAAACCTCAATGGCCTATTTACAAATCCTACAAACCTTAGGGGGGTTTATACAAAAAGCTCTAAATTAAAAGATTACTGCTCAACCACAATTAAATTGTTATCGACAGTGTAATCATTTATTACAAAACCTTCAACTTTGGCATTGTATTAGATTTCATATCTTTTTTTCCATTGTGTTTGTTTTCATCCGATCAAGTCTTTTGGTTTCTAGATATTCTGTACTTTAAGTGTTTCTTAATGGTTTATGAGATTTGTTTATTGATCTTGAAGCAAGCAATATGATTACGTGGATTCCATGAGTACCCACTCTTTGAGATTGTGTTACTCAGCGTCAGCCCTGAGATTTTGGGGCCTAAAGCAAAGATTTCAAAGGGAGCCCCCTTATATATTGTATACGAAAATTAGCTTCAAGAAAATGGGTCATAAATTAATCATTACCAAAATTCAAAACATATATATAGAAAAATCAATAGTCATTACATCACTTCAAATTCATTTAAACACTACTCTTCTAGCATTTTTTGCTGCAAAATGTACTAATCAAAGCTGCGTAATCAATTTTATTAACAATGGCCTTCTCAATTGACAACATAGCTAATCCATTCAATCTTTCCCGTGACATAGTTGACCGAAGGTAAAACTTAACTTTAACTTTGAAAAACTTCTTTGAGGCAATTGTAACTGGTATAGCTAGCAATATTCTGTATGCAATCCATGTATCGGGAAAACAACCATTCATCACCTTCAAATAATTGAGGACATCAATTGGCTTTGTTGTTTCTTTTTGCAAAACTTTTTTCAACACTTTCAATTCTGAAAATAAGTCTCTCCCATCAATATGAGAAAGCGCATCCTTGCTCAAAAAAGTTTCAAAATTAGCACAATAGGACATCAAAGCTTCATCATTTGTAGCATTTAAATCCTTCAAATCAAGCAAAAATCCAAAAGTTTTCTCATACACTTGAAACTGTTCGAACCGGCTTTGAAGTGATGAACGGGCTTGATCTACAATATATAAGAAATACTTCACTCTAAAAGACTCTTCAGCTGACTGTGTCGCCTCTTCACTATTGTTCTCGTCAAATTGCTTCTTTCTATATATGATTCGTTTTTCTTGAAATGCCGGCTCAACATTCATTCTAGCTGCAACCTCTTTAGCTTCAATCATGGTCTCTACAAATCCAGTTTCTCTACACTTTTCAATAAATGCAATAAGCCCTTTCAACTGATCAACAACAACATCCATGTGCATGTCTTCGTTTTGAAAAACATTGCTAACGGAATTAACAGCAAATAATAGATTGTGCCAAATAATCATGCCAACTAAAAACTCAAAAATGCCAATTTCATGTTCTGCTAAGGACTCCGCATCATTCTTAATTTGTTTTCGGATCTTCAATAGTGTGGGCCTATTCAACTAAAGCATCTCTTATTTGTAAGGCTAGGTATCTTATAACTTTAACACTTTCCACATGACTTTCCCAACATGTTTCCGACAAGGCTTGACCATGAGACCTTCTACATTTTCTTTCAACAATTTCCACCTCTTTGGCAAAGATGAAAACAACAAGTATATTCGTTGTACCACTCCAAAGAAAGATGTAGCCTTAGGACAAGAGTTAGCCATATCACAAAGTGCAGGGTTAAGACTATGACAACCACAAGGTGTATAGAATGCTCTAGGATTTATGTTGAGTACCCTATTTTATACACCCTTGTGTTTTCCTTTCATATTAGATCCATTGTCATATCCTTGTCCTCTTATATTATTAAAATCAAGTTCAAGAGTACTCAACGCTTCTTGAAGTATATTGAAAAGCCCTAACCCCGTTGTATTTCCACCTTTAAAAATTCTACAAAAAATTCTTCTACCTTTATTGGACTTGTTGAAGCATCCACACAACGAATCACAAGAGACATTTGTTCTTTATGGCTTACATCCGGAGTACAATCAACTATAATCGAGATATATTTTGCTTCTTTGATTCTTGCAATGATTGTATTCTTAATCTCACACGCTAACAATTGTATCAATTCATTTTGAATTTTGTGGCTAAGATAATGGTAATGAACCTCGCCACTTTCAATTCGCCGAAGGTGCTCTTGCATTGTTGGATCAAGGTCGACAATCATTTCAATTATGCTTAAAAAAATTCCATTCCTTTCTTGATAAATCTTCTCATTGTCCCCACAAAAAGCTAAATTATTTTTTTCAAGTGTTTTCACCATAGCCATTATCCTTCGCAACACCATTTTCCAATGTTCTTTCTCTCTATTGATTTGTTCTTGCACATTTTTATCAATGGTTTCATTCTTGTGCAATCTCATATTTAATTCAATCCATTTACTCATGCACATGAGATGCTCATTACTACTTTCATGACTTTTTAACATTTTACCAATATTTCTCCAATCTCCAAGTCCATTATTAGCCAAAAAAAGTCTTGGTCCACTCTTCCTTAAACAACTTACAACAAAAATAAAATACTTTATCTAAAACATCCGAATATACAAGCCACTTTCTATCATGTTTCTCTCCATTGGATAAATGCCGGATGTAGTGTGTGGAAGAGAAGTGTCTATTAAGATCATCTTTAGGATAATTGACATCGTCAACTCTTCTTTTAGGACCCCTTTCTACTAAAAAGTCTCATAAATTCTGATCCATCTTATCCCAATTACTCGGATCATTAACATTTGAATGCTGAAATTCTACATTTTGGTCTTCATGTTGACTACTGTCATTCCCATTGTCATTTTCATTAATCCACTGATTAATTTCCTCATCAAGTGTCTCTTCATGCTCTTCATTTACTGAATCTATAAATTCTTCATCCTCAAAATTCTCAACTAGAACCATGGTTCAAAATCTCGGCCGATACCGGTACGTATCGGCCGATACGTACCGGTATCGGCCGACACCGAACCGATATCTCGCTGAGATATCGGTATCAGCGATACCGGATTATATATCGCCAAAATATCGCGAGATATCGGCCGATATTTTGAAAATATCTCAGCTCGACCCCCGCCGGGGGATACCCCCCGGACCCCCTCTGCGAAGCGCATGTTTTAGATAAGTGGCAATCTAAATTCAAGAAGATAAAATGATCTACTTGACCATGATAGCTAGGACTCTTTTGATTGTCTTTCTTTTTTTTTGTGCTTGGATGTCAATTATTATCATAAACTACTAGATATGATATTAAACCTATTTAATTATGGTTGGAATGATATAGTAGTAAAGATTGTGTAATATGCTAATTCATGAACGAAAAGGTTTTATATTGAGTTAGATACGATGCTACTCACTTATTTTTTCCTAGATCTAGTATTTTAAAGTGTAGATCTAAATTTTTTTATTTCCAAAATTTGGGGCTTTTCTTGAAATCAATTACATTTTTTCACATTAGTGTTCAAATGCATTGATAATGTGTTAGTTTAAAATAGATCTATACTTTTGGAACAAAAAAATAAGAGTTTTTGCCAAAATTGTAGTTGCATTATGTCAGATTTATGATATTTCATCTTATTGATCATGAGCATCAATAATGGTTGCATTATATAAAATACTGGAGAATAAAGCGAACAGCGATACAGACAGGACTCATAACTTAAGGTGACCGAGATTTGATTTATTGTTGTTACTAATGGAAAAAAATATTGTTTTCCAACATTTTCTAATATTCTGGATTTTTTGAATATTTTTGCGGATTTTTTTGGATTAAAAAAAAATTCACACCGCGACGACCGCGACGGACCGATATCCGCGACGTATCGGTTTTTCGGCCCGGCCGATACCGCGACCGATACCGAGATTTTAAACCATGACTAGAACTGAATCATCTGTTTGTTTATTAGCAACAACAAACTTATCAAGAGCTCCTGATTGAGATTGAATAAGTGCATCAACTTTTCATTTTTTTTTTCATTTTTTTTCTTTTTTCAGACCCTGAGAGGCACTTTCTAGGATGCATGATTGTAGGAAACAATCTAATGCAGAACTTAAGAACCAACGATCAATCCAAATTCAAAAGCTTCAAATTCAGGTAAAATTACCGAGGTTGCGAAACAATAGAATGCTAGGCCAGCATCAATAACTCAATCAACACCATAAGAGCATATGTAAATCATTAAATCAAATAAACAACAATCAATAAATTTGCCAAACATAACCCATCTACAAATTATTTGTATTTTCATAATGTGATGATTCAACTGATTTTTTTTTTTATAATAAGCGAAAGATTATTTAATTCAATTGATATTGTGGTTAAACTTAGTGGTACCTTTTCTTATCCTTTTATTTTTTATATTGAGTTTATGTATACAACAAATTTTTATATAACAAAAAAAAATGTTAATCAATAGTCTTGTCCCCTTAAAAGTCAAAAAGATTAAAAGAACAGATAAAAATAATAATGGCTCATTTTTAAAATATTCTTTGAAACTTGGAAAGGAGAGAATGTTCAATCACCTGATTCTCTTCCCGGCTAGTCGGCGGTCGGCACAAAGCAGTGAAACACATAAACGGAAAGTCGAAAACGGTTTTGCAGTCCAAAAACCCAATTTTAATTGGGAATAAGGAGACCCAATTTTGATTGGGAATAAGGAGACCCAGTTTTGATTGTGAATAAGGAGACCCAGTTTTGATTGTGAGTAAGAGAGAGAGAGAGAGAGAGACGGGTTGTATTTGATCTCCGAAGTCGAAAGTGAATCGGCATCCAAAACTACTCTATAATAGCCGATCTAATCTTTTCCAATTTTCAAAGTTTCACTCTTTTTTCCATTTTTTTTACTTTTAAATATAACACAAAATCATTAATTTAAGGCCCTTTTGTAATGGGCTGCTTAGAAATTGGGCCCTTTCTCATGTCTTGGGCAACCTTTTTTTATTTTTTACAGACCTATATATTATATGGGCTAAAGAAATTTAGGGCCCCCAAAATGGACAAAAATTGGGGGCCTTGGTGTTTCTCCAGTTTGGAAATGGATGAAGCATTGAACTAGAATAAAGAGTATAATTATTAATTTTTGACGGAATCTATGATCTGGGTTTTGGGATTTTTAGGTGGGCCACCGGCAGTTAAATGTCAAAATATTTAATTTCATGTGAAAATGGTATTTGCAAACAAAATTTTTATTAAAATTTATGTATGTAACCTGAACGTACCATTCAACATTCTCATGTGAAAGTGGTTTTTCCAAACAAACATGGCCTTCTCATAAAAAAAGAAAAAATGTGCATGAGAGTGCATCGTCGAAACTGTCAGCCCTAGATAAGAATAATAAGGAAAAGAAAAATCAAATCTCTGTAAGAGATATTCAGAGGAAAGATGAAAGATAAATGCAGTGAAACATACATATAATTATGGTAAGACATCATTGTAAAATATGAAACCAACAAAAGTACTCTAATAGCTTTCTCTTATCTAAAACTTCAAAAATGTCTTGACACTTTTTCCTCTTTGCTTTTTTATTCTATGCAAACAAGGTACAAAGATGAATTGCCAGGAGTGGACATTTTCGTGTGCACAGCAGACCCCACCATTGAACCGCCAATGCTAGTGATCAACACTGTTCTATCCCTGATCGCATATGATTATCCATCAGATAAGTTGGCCATCTATTTATCAGATGATGGAGGGTCCGATCTCACATTCTATGCACTCTTGGAGGCATCTCACTTCGCAAAGGATTGGATTCCATTCTGCAAGAAATTCAAGGTGGATCCACGGTCCCCATCTGCCTATTTCGCCCAAGCATCTGAGCCACTGGATTTTCACTATAAAGAGGAATGGTCCACCATCAAGGTAACTTATTGATCTGTAGAAAATGTGCCAGTAAGGATACACAGGTAACCATCTATATTTAGAATCCTAAACCTCCATTCCCGTAGGTCCTTTTGTGGGATTTTACTCAAAAATCTAAACCGCTAAAAAGTTATTTTCATCCCATAACATTGGCACTGGGAGAACTTTTAATTTAGTCAGCATTCTTAAAACCATAGTCCAAATCATCAGCTTTAGAGACGGCCCAAATAGGATCCAAGCCATGGTTGAAAAATTCTCCGAGTTGAGTACTCTTGACTTTCCCGAGTCATCTTGTTTTGATGAAGGACCGAGTCTCCCCTGTATTTGACTCGGTCGAGTCACCTCCTTCAAATAAGTTGTCTGCATTCTTAGCCATTTCATTGGTAGATCTAATTTTAAAGAATTATTGCTTATTTTTAAGTAATTATGCATAAGGCTAGGAGCAAACAATTTAAAAATGATGATTGTTGGACTAACAAATTATGTAATATGTAATATTTCTTCTTTTATATACTTTTCTTGTTGTAGTACTTTTCTTTTATATGTAAATTTTTTTTATTTGAATTGAGTATCATGAATGCATGTAAGTAAATGTATATTTATATTTCATAAGTGACATATTTATTTTTAAATACTTTAGAAAAAATTTAAAATAAGCATGACTCTCCCGATTCTCTGTGTCGACTCTATCCGAGTCAAATTTTTAGAATTCATACGAGTCGAGTCTGAGTCACGAGTTTTCCAAATCTAGTCCAAGGTATCAGGTATGGGTCCACTTTCAATTTGGATCCTGTTTTGTAAGGACCCAAATGAAATTAAAGGTTTCTTAAATAAAACTTTCGAATATAGGACATGCCTTTGCCATTGCTCGTATGCCTTCTATGTGGGTCAAGGTTTGGGTTTGAGCCTATCATTTAAATATAGGTTCAGATATAGATTCCTAAGATAGATGTTTTTTTTTTTTATAAGGAAAAGTTTGGCGAGATTGGATGAAATAGTATCTCTTCGTTTCTACGAAATAGAGGGGATGCGGACTCAATATAAAAACATTTTTTTTTAGATTTCTGTGGAAGAAAAAACATAGTAATTCTTACCTCCTCTCCGGGAATAGTTATCCACTGTATTCTTAAAAAATAGTTGTTTTTAATGACATTTCCTCGCAACAATAGTGTGGCACCAAACAACAAAACGAGCTATTCATGAAGTGTCACAGGCCTGACCCAGTGAACAGTCCCACTTTAAAATGACTCAGCAACCAATTTCACTTGATCGAGTTTTACAAATTTCTATATCTCTGCATCTAAAAGAAATCCAAATTTTCCTTACAATTACTTGATCTTGATTGACTCTTTCAAGATGTGATTGTAGAAATTGTATCAAGAGATGGAGGATCGGATCCAAAGTGTAGTTAAATTGGGACGGGTTAATGAAGAAATCCAAGCAGAGCACAAAGGATTTTCTGAGTGGAATTCGGTGCAGAATTCGCGCAATCATCAAACTATCCTCCAGGTAAGTCTTAATTGCTTTTTATTAACATTTATAGCGAGGAGGTTGTGGGGCCCCTAATTGAGGGTTTCTGGGCCATGATTCAAACAATTAAATTGGAGCCCCTAATTGAGGTGGCTCTAATTGTGCACATGCATATGGGTTGATTATTACTAGGCAGAGAAATTAGAAGAAATCCAAAGGTGAAGAACTCCAAAATTGAAGATTCACCATTTTTTTTCTTGTAGATTCTGCTTGCACTCAAGGATTTTTTCTTTTCTTTTCTTTCTTTCTTTTTTTGGAAAAAGGTGGAGCAAGAAAAATCAAGAAAAAAAGCTACTTGGACAAAGTTTTGGGATCTGTCCATTTGATGGGAACTTTGGGATCGGTCCAAGGACCGGTCCCAAAAGTATGTCCATGTAGCAGGGCTCAAAAATCAATTCTACAACAAAAGACTCAACTTCACAAAACGTACCTTGGACGTGTCTATGTCATGTGAAGATTCTACTATGGTGGATTCTATTTTCACGAGAGAGAAGAATGCTCAACTCTTCCTCCTCCCATTGCAAATCGAAATCATATCTTTTAAGAAATCAGATTTTTTTTTCCTTTTCTACAAAGAGAAATAGTCACACAAAATTAAGGAATAGTGGGCTTCAAGAAAAATCAAATAATTTTTTTTCTCTTTATCGTGGAATCGTCTCATTATACAAACGCACCTTAAAAGCATATCCAAATGGGAGAAAGAGGTTTCCCAGGAGAAAAGGTTAAACTCCTCTCGTATCTCTCTTCAAGATTCTACAATCCCTTTATATAATTTTTCAGTTTAAGGCAATCCCTATATATAATAGTAAAATCAATGTCAATCATTTGTTTGGTTTAAAAGCTTTCTTTCACAACCTTTCTTTTTTAATCTTAGGTCATACATCTTGTTCTTTTTTACCCTTTTTTTTTCCTCATTGGTTTCTATTTTTGAAACGAAATTCAGATTTTGATTGATGGGAGAGACCCAAATGCTGTGGATAATGCTGGATTTGTGATGCCAACTCTTGTGTACTTGTCCCGTGAGAAGAGGCCCCAACACCAACACAACTTCAAGGCTGGAGCTTTGAATGCATTGGTAATTTCATTCTTTAAATGTAAAGATGGGCTGAAAGCTTAAAACCGTGTCATCTTAGCCTCAATTATGTAGGAACTGATATGGATAAGGGGACATCTTAGCCTAAATATTGATAGTGGCAGCCCGGTAATTGCTCATAAGAAAATCACACACGTTCCCTAAACTGGTATCCTCCTGAAAGTTTTTTAATGAAACTTAACCAAGGATTGAAAATATATAAATCCCAAACAATATATGTTTGCCATGACAATGTGTGCAGATAAGGGTGTCATCAGAAATAAGCAATGGGCCCATCATTCTCAATGTGGACTGTGATATGTACTCCAATGATGCTCAAACAGTAAGAGATACACTGTGCTTTTTCATGGATGAAGACAATGGTCCAGAGATTGGTTTTGTGCAATATCCACAGAGATACATGAACATCACCAAGAATGATTTTTATGCCAACTCCCTCAGAGTAATCACAAAGGTGAGCGAGCAGCTTCTATATTTTCTAAACGTAAAAATGATATTTTCATCTTTTCACGAGGAATTGTAAGATGCAAGGCTGAACTTTGACCGAGTCAACCGTAGTTTGCCCAAGGGTGAGCTTTTCACTGATTACTTGGTATTATGGTTAAACCTATCCAACTCACCGGATTAGCAACTCGATAGACAGCCCAAAGTGGGGCAAAAATAGGCTCCTGGGCCCAGACCAGGCCCACTTGTTAGGTCACTATATTTTGACTCTTGTTCTTTGATGAAGGTGGAATTCTGTGGAATGGATGGTTATGGAGGGCCTCTGTACATTGGCACCGGATGCTTTTTCAGGAGGGAGAGTCTATCTGGTAAAAAGTACATTAAAGGTTACAAGACAGACTGGAAGAAAAGGGCCCAGAGACATGGAAGTGAAACGGTGGATGAATTGGAAGAGAGAGCAAAGGTCTTGGCAAACTGTAGCTATGAGTTGGGTACTCAATGGGGAAAAGAGGTCTCTCTCTCTCTCTGCCCTTACCCCTCCCTCTCTCCCTCTCTCCCTCTCTCTCTCTCTCCTTACCTCTGTCTTATACTTGGATTTGCAGATGGGCTTGAAGTATGGATGTTTAGTAGAAGATGTGACAACTGGGTTAGCAATTCACTCTAGAGGATGGAAGTCAATTTATTTTGAGCCAACAAGAGAAGCCTTTTTTGGTTTGGCTCCTACAACACTGCTACAATCACTTGTACAACACAAGAGATGGGTAGAGGGCCACCTTCATATCTTTTTCTCAGGCCATTGTTCCTTCATACAAGGGCATGGGAAGATTAAGTTACCCCTTCAAATGGCTTATTGTATCTACAACTTGTGGGCTCTCAATGCCCTCCCCACCCTATACTGTGTTGTTATTTCTCCCCTCTGCCTTCTTCATGCCATTCCCTTGTTTCCTGAGGTATGACACTCTCTCAATATTCTATCTCATATTCATGGATCGGTTTTGACATATTGATTCACCTTAAACTCTATTTTTCAAATTTCATGACCCAGATTTAGATAATGTCACCAGCGTCGTTTGACTCTGGTCTACATTATTTTTTTTTTACTTTTTTACACCATATCTCATGATATCTTGGGATCTATCAGTTTCTGGGGGATTTGACTTATTAATTCTCCTTAAATTATGTTCCTCTAATTTCATTACTGAAAATCAACTAATGTCACCAGAGTCGTTTGACTCTGGTCCACAATTTATTTATTTTTACTTTCCAGCCATGGATCCCATGATATCATGGGATCTAAATGTAAAAAGTTTAAAAACCCATGATATCATGGGATCCAAGTCTAGATAAGAAGACCGTCTAGATTTTTTAATATAAGGGATTTCTAACTTTTTTACATTTGGATCCCATGATATCATGGGATCTAGGGCAGAAAAGTAAAAAAAAAAAGAAAAAAAATTGTGGACCAAAGTCAAACGACTCTAATGACATTAGTTCAATTTCAGTAATGAAATTGGGGATGCAAGGTTTAAAGGGGATTAATATGTCAAATCCCCTTAGAACTATCCCCACATAAATTCCGGGAGCTAGTTTTTGTGGGCCAAACTATGATCAAACCAACACCCTACCCTTATTGATGTTTCGTGAAATAGTTCAAATTCCAAATTGATGCCAATCCAACTGTGCTGACGTTGAATTTGAAATGCCAATTTTTTTTCTTCGAATTTTTGTATACCCCTCTAATCACATAACCCTCCAACGCTCTTCCAATTGATACTTAGGTTAAAACTAAAAGCAATGATACCTTTGGAAAGCATAAAACTTAGGGACATAGATGTAGGAGTTATCTACAAGGGCTGATGTTTAGAGCACACCTATATAAGATTTCCACAAAACACACCCCCCCCCCCCCCCCCCCCCCACCTATATAAGATTTCCACAAAACACCACCACCCCCCCCCCCCCCCCCCCCCCCCAACACAAACACACACACTTTTTTTCTTTGTTTTTTTTAGGTAGAACCCCCCCCCCCCCCCCCCCCCCCCCCCCCCCCCCCACCCCCCCCCCCCCCCCACACACCCACACCCACACACACACACACACACCACACCCACACACCCACACACACACACTTTTTTTCTTTGTTTTTTTTTAGCTAGGTAGAACCCCCAACCCAAAATTGAGTTTCCACGTAGCCAAAACTCAAAACTCATGCCATCGTTACTGACCAATTGAATTAAAACCCAAAACAGTGATGCATTTTATAACCTATTAAAATTAAGGGTCACAGATCTAGGAGTTAAGATGATCTAATAGAGATGATATTTTGCACTAACTAGGTCTTATTGAGATCTTTCCGTTCCTCTCTCCCTTGACTTGTGTGACCTAGGTAGGCCCAATAAATCCTCTCTCCCATGATTTGCATAACCTAGGTAAGCAATAAATATTGATTTCATTTTAATGGCAATGGTTGGATATGTAAGTGTCATCAAATCACTCCGGCAGGAGGGATGCGCAGTTGCGCACACACATTGATTGTTTAATGCCCTTGTTAAAGGGTCTAGAAGCCACCAAATTTCATGTGGGATTCATAATATAGGCCCAGGCCCTGTAATTCAAATCCTAGGATAATTAGGTCCCATCTAAATGTAATTCATTTGACTATGAATTCATGTGCATTCAGTTCTATGTATTCTATCTAAAATAACTGGGGCTTGCTGCTAATACTGCAACCATCATTTCATATATTGCAGATAACAAGCCCATGGTTCATACCCTTCAGCTATGTTATCATAGCCAAATACACTTACAGCCTAGCAGAACACCTTTGGCATGGAGAGACACTTAAGGCTTGGTGGAACGACCAAAGGATCTGGCTGTACAGAAAGACGTCGGCCTACCTCTTTGGTACCATTGATTGCGCCCTCAACCTACTAGGGATCGCCAAGTCAGCATTCACGATCACAGTGAAAATAGCCGATGACGAGCTCTCGAAGAGGTATGAGCAAGAGATCATGGAGTTTGGGTCCACTTCGCCCATGTTCACCATCTTAGCCACACTTGCAATGATTAATTTACTTTGCTTGGGTGGTGCAATCAAGAGGGTGGTCATGGATGATGGAGTTGGAGTTGAATCATTTGTCTTGCAGTTTGCTCAATGTGGGTTATGGGTTTTGATCAATTTACCAATCTATGAAGGCCTGTTTTTGAGGAAAGACGAGGGTCGCCTGCCCCCTTCTCTAGCATTTACATCTACTGCTTTGGCGGTATTGGCTTCTGTAGTGCCCATGCATTAGAGTTCTTGCCTAAACAATTTCTTGGTATGATTGTGTACATTTGTGATGCCCTCTTATCATTTTGGGTTACTTTGCAGTATCTAACTTCTTTTGTGATCACCAACATTTGTTTAGTTTTATGTCCTCACCTTTCTATTTTGTCAATGAGTCTCATCCAATATGACCAATAGAATGATAGTATTAAATTCAACCCGCATGACCCTCTAAGGTCCTCCAATAAATAGCCACCACAGCCCCATGTACTTGAAACTCAATTGGAAAAGGTAGGGAAGGGGAAAAAAAGGCCTCTGCAACATGGAAACACTTGAAAGTTTATATACTTTACAAGCATTAAAAGAAACAAATATATGTTCCTCAACTCATGAAGAAAATATATGATGAGTGAAAAGGATGATGCAAGCAAGACATTATTGTCTATGGCAAAAGCAACCATGGAACGGGTTCTTACGGAACATGGATCAAGGGCATTAAAAATGAATAAAAGGCATATCATGACACGGTTGTACATTGATAGATGTATGCACCAGAACCACCCATCCATCCTAACCAATTTCAGGTTGTTCACAAACCATTTGATACATAAAACTAGGTCCTTAATTTCAGTGCAAGTACATGGACAAATCAACATTCTAAGTTATTTGTTCTCCAAATTCAAATACAACAATTAAAGTTAGCCAACAATATGACCAATACAATGATAGTATCGTACTCAACCTGCATGAAGATTATTGTGGATATTTTTTTACATAATTTTTTTGTTTGTTTAAAAAAAAAATGCCAAGTTTGATATTATGCAATAATCAATGTCATTTGCAAGCTGCTATCTGGCTTGACTGATTTTCCAACTGAAACTCCTATTCTGAGCCATTCAAGGATCTATCAAGCACATAAGCATTCTTAATATTTTGAAACAATTTCAAATACGTAGTTCTTTCTGAACACATTAAGATAAAACCACACTCGAATTCTAGCCTTTTCCAATAAACTGAATTTAAAAAGCAACACTCGAATTTTAGCCTTTTCCAATAAACTGAATTTAAAACTGCCAAGCAACCATCTAAGATTCAACATAAAAAAAAAGGAAGAACGACACTGATGATTGGTTTGTGCAATTATTGTCGAAGCAAGGAAGAAAGAGGGAAAAAGGAGGAGAGATCGGATCTTTGACAAAGGTAAATCAATAACGCCAAGATCCCAAATAATAACTGTAAGTGCAAAAAACGATGACTCACAAAATTAGGGGTACCTGATAGGACTTATCCGAGTAGAAGAAGATGATCTGCTGCCTCAAAGCATGAAAGGGAAGAGCAAACAGTCATAGG
The DNA here is from genome assembly GCA_012931725.1 of Litsea cubeba. Taxonomy (NCBI): domain Eukaryota; kingdom Viridiplantae; phylum Streptophyta; class Magnoliopsida; order Laurales; family Lauraceae; genus Litsea; species Litsea cubeba. The sequence continues at coordinate 327,545 of WHSA01000192.1, read as the reverse complement.
ACCCTGGCCTGGGCGGCGCAAGGCTCTTCGATGCCAAAGTTAGTGTATGAACTGAACTAAGGAAGGAGATGAAGAAGAGAGGCAGAGTGACAACTCTCAAGTGTGGAGGTTGCGTACCTTGCATGTGAAATGAAGTCCTATTTATAGAGGACTCTTGAGGATATTTTGGATGATATTTTGGAGTGGGTCCCATGATTTGATAGGGAAGTCTGTATCAGCCCACAAAGTAATAAATGCGGTCCATATCAGCCCACAAAATAATAAATGCCAGTCGGATCAGCCCACATTGCATTTAATGCATGTCATGTTGGGTCAGATCATGTTGGAGGCCTTTGGCTGTAGAAGTCCAATCGGATCCATCCTCGGGCCTTGCCCTGATGTGGCTACAGCCGCTGGATGCCGCCTTGTCACCGATCTGGCGAAGATTGTGGACGGCTAGATGTCGCATCTGTCCCACTGGCTCGCGCCCATATTCTGCCACGTGTCTGATGACGTGGCGGGCGTGGGGCGCGAGTGGGAATTCTTCTTTGCTTCGGCTTCCGTCCCGGCTCCTTTGGCCGAGGTCAAGCTCTTTAGCCGAAGTGGGCTCTTTAGCCGAAGTGGGCCCCTGGTAGCAGAGCTCGGCGCTAACAGCCAAAGTCTGTCTGATTTCGGCTGAGGCCTCTGTCCCGGCAGCCAAGGCGAGTCTGGGTGCCACGTGGATGGCACGTGGATGGCACGTGAGAGTGCTTAGTCCCATCTTATAGTCGTGATTAGCATAATCCTGGAGCTTTGAAAATCTCCCCACACAATAACCATCCAACTCAAAAGAGCAAATGGGTATAAAAAAAAGATGGAAAAATCACTAAACAGATGACAAATGCATGTTTCCTACTATTTTTTTTCAGTAAGAAAGCTAATTTTCAATATCACACACCAAGAATATGAAGCCAACTACCAAACAAGAACAACCCAAACTTTCAAAATCCAAGCACGAAAAGACCCCAAAATCAAAATCCAATACAAAAAATAATTCAAATCACAAAAAGAGAAAAAAAAAAGAACATAAAGCAAATTATACCTTGAATACAAGGGATTCATCTTGAAGAATCATGATAGAGTCTTATTTGTTTCATGTTTTAGAGATTGAAGAGGAGAAATGGAGAAAGAGACATTGAAGAGGAGAAAGGGAGAAATGGAGGGATCAGTCATATGTTTGTGAGGGAGAAATGAAGACTCGAAAGCTTGCATCCAGTTTTTCCTTTTTTTAAAGTGATGTAGAGAAAAAGAGTTCAAAACTTACATACACCAGCAGCGCAGGGGTGTAGGGTTGGACACCAAGGCAAACTTTCAAACATGACAAGGCAAACATGCATTTAAGTGGGCCCCACATAGGTAGAAGCATCTCAAGCAACAGTGGAGGGCAGCAAGCTTAGCAAGCAGGAGGGAAATAGTATTTTTTTTTTTTAAGCAGGAGGGAAATGTTGGTTTTTCCTGTTCTGGCATGAAGTAAAACTGTAGCTTTTCTAATATGGTAAAGGTTAACATAGGGCCCTTTTTCTGAACAGGAAAAACCAACATGGAAGTATAGACTAATATCATAAGATTATAACTGTATCAAGCATGACAATTTAATTTTATAGCATCTTATTGGAGACCAACCTGTTTTTATATGTTCTTTTTATTTTGCTTTATTTCAAATGATGAAATCAGTTGCATTAATGTAGAATGCATGTCTCAAATGCCCTGAAAATTAGCGAAAGGTCCCTATAAGTGAATGTATCCAGCCTCCAGTCTAAGAAAAAACTTATTAAGGCCTATGGTCTACTCAGCTAGACTGTTTGCAGCCATAGGTTCCTGCATCCACATGTTCTCATTTTTTAGGACTAATTTACCCTTTCAACCATTTTAGGCATAAATTTTTTTATTTAAATTTTCAAATCTTCCATCCCTCGTTGTTCTTATTTCTCATTCTTTATCCCGGGTTGATCCTCGCAAGTGTGCTGTGCCGTCTGTAGTTGCAGAAGGAGATCAGTTCTGATCTCAGTGGGCCACAAAAAGGAGAAGGGCAGCGCCCTGTTCATGCTGCAGAGAAAACAGAAAAATGGCTTTGAACATGACGCACCAGATCGGATCCCTCTGCGGATCTCAGATCCCCGCGCCGGAATTAGGTGGCCCTTCCGCCGATCCGGCGGCCGTCTTCGTCTGGAAGTCCCAGCTCCCGAACATCCGATGCCGGATTCAGAACGGGGATCTGGATGCGATTTCCCCGCCGGTGAGCCCCTGCAGGATGCCGTCTCCGGTGCTGGGGTCGACGAGGCCTGATCTGTCAGCTGTGTGCCAGGCGCTGATGGATGGAGAGGAGGCGGCGGTGAGGGAGCACGGAGAAGGTTTGCGTCGTAGGTGAAGGTGAAGGGGAATGGGGTGCCGGTTTTCGTGATGCTTCCGCTAGATAGCGTGTCGACGGGGAACGGGGTGAACAGGAAGAAGGCGATGAACGCGAGCTTGCAGGCGCTGAGGAGCGCTGGGGTGGAGGGGCTGATGTTGGACATGTGGTGGGGATTGGTGGAGGGGGAGGGCCTGGGTGTTACAATTGGGGTGGTTCGCGGAGCTCCTAGAGATGTGCAGGAAGCATGGGCTTAAGGTTCAAGCGGTCATGTCCTTCCACCAATGCAGTGGCAACGTTGGACTCATGCACGTGCGTATTTTTACAAAACAGAATGAGTTTCTATTGCAGAAACTCAACTGGGAAGACGACTCAGTTGGGTCAGGCACCAGGCCAGGTCCAGGTTCGGGTCAGTTCTGACCCATTTGCAACAGGAAGCCCAGCAACTACAGTCATGGGTCATCCGGACTCCGATTTACGCTCCGTTTCTTCCTACAGACTCGCGTCGACCAAAGGCAAGAAGGCTGTTATATCATTTTCGACAAATATTTATGAGTCTTTATGAAATTTATCTGAGTTTTTTGTAAATTTATCTGAGTTTATGGTAAATATATCTGAGTTTTGTTCAAATTTATCTGAGTTTTATCAATTTTATCTGAGTGTTGTTCAAATTTATCTGTTTTCAGTCATATTTCTTTGTATTTTTTGATAAATTTATCTGAGTTTTTTTCAGAATTTATTTGAGTTTTTGGTAAATTTATCTGAGTTTTGTTCAAATTTATCCGAGTTTTTGTCAATTTTATCTGAGTGTTGTTCACATTTATCTGTTTTCTGTCATATTTCTTTGTGTTTTTGGTAAATTTATCTGAGTTTTTATTTCAAAACTTATATTAGTTTTTTAGCAAATTTATTTACATTTTTTGAAATTTATATGCGTTTTTTAAATTTATTTGCGTCTTTTGAAATTTATTTGTGTCTTTTCAAATTTATTACGTTTTTTGAAATTATTGCATTTTTTAAAATTTATTTTCATTATTTTAAATTTATTTGCATTTTTTGAAATTTTCTTTGGATCTTTTGAGATTTATTTGAATCTTTTTAAATTTATTTATATTTTTTGAAATTTATTTGGATATTTTGAAACTTATTTTCATCTTTTTAAATTTATTTGCGTTATTTGATTAAATATTGCTTTTTTTAAATTTATTACATTTTTTGAAATTATTTTATTTTTTAAAATTTATTTTCGTTATTTTGGAATTTATTTGAAAATCTGGGGATTCCATTAATCGTGGGCAATTAAATGTTAGTTGGCTATTATTAATGGGATATCCCACCAATCATGGGTTATGATATAAAGAAAGGGTAAACTAGACATTTCAGGTATGAGAAAGTGGGTGAGGGACCTTTGGCTCTATGACTTTTTTTTTTTGTGAATCTAAGGCAATAAAGTGAGATGTTCATGGACCCGTCGCCGAATACCCCAAAAAATTTATGCATGTTGTTGGTTGACTAATTAAACCCATGTGTAAGGTGATTTATGTTAGCTGGTCTATTAAGATTGAACTCCAGCTCATGTACAAGTGTTAAAATGTTGATGAAGACGTACAAATTTGATGGAGTGTGTATTGTAGTTAAAATCTTGTGAATATTGGTTAAAAATTTATGCATGTTGTTGGTTGACTAATTAAACCCATGTGTAAGGTGATTTATGTTTTTTTGTTTAAAGGGTAATTGTATTAAGGAAAAAGAAGAAAAAATACAGAGGCCAAAGAAGCCTCAAAGAAAGAGAAAATACAAGTAAAGAAAGAGCCAAAAGACCCTGAGAAGATACAAAAGCCAGGGAGAAATCAGCTGTAACTGTGATTTACATGTATACTCAAAAATCTGAAGAGGGAGGTGAGTTGGTGGCTGCCAAAAGGTTTTGATATCCTTTTCAGAGAACTACCCAGATCATCATGCAGATTAAGTAAGATCTGATTAAGGGAAAGGTGAAGATCATCAAAAATGGCAGCATTCCTTGCCTTCCAGATAGTATGAAGAACTGAGAGAAAAACTGCTGCCATGAAATGTCTCCCAGCTGAGTCGTTTCCTATAGAAAGAGCATGCCAAATAGAAGAGGCAGAGCAGGGAGGTCGGGTGCAATGCATTTGAGGAGACCAGCAGCCATTGCCAGAGAGATTGAGCAAAAGAGCAGTGAGAAGAAAAGGTGGCTGGGTGAATCTTCTCCGCTGAGACAGAGGCTGCATCTCGAAGCTAAGGAGAAGCCGATTTGCTGCAGACGCGAATCAGTGGGGGTTCTGTTTAGCATTAGTCGCCACCCAAAAACAACTGACTCTGGGGAGGGAGATACCATTCCAAATGAGAGAAGGCCAGTTGAGGATGATACCCCTCTGTCTGATTACATTCCAAGCAGTTTTTCAGGGATAGCTGGCCATCGGTAGACTCTTTCCAGTAGAGATTGTCTTTAGCAGCATGGTTGGGAGAGAGGTAGGAGGTAGCGTTGGCGAGCATGTCTTGAACTGGAGTTGGCAAATTCAGAGGGATATGCCAAGAGCCAGAGTGGAAGAGGGAGGCAAGCCTTTGATCCAAAGGAAAGTGCAGATTGGGGAAGACAGCAGAGAGAGGTCTATCTCCACACCATGTGTCATGCCAGAAGTTGATGTCTTTACCATTGCCAAAGGCCCAGGTGCTGCCCTGGTGGAGAAGATGAGCAAGTCGACGAACTTTTTTCCAAATGCAGGAACCATAAATAGTATTTGCAGGGTTCCAGATGTTGCTGTGCTTGAAGTAACGGTCCCTGAACCATGCAGACCAGATGGTGTTCATGGTGGAAGCCTGCCAGCCAACTTGATGAAAGCTGCGTTATTGACTTCGCTGATCCTTCTGATGCCGAGGCCTCCTTCTGACTTTGGGAGGGTAACTTGGGACCAATTGACATGGTTGATCTTAGAGGAGGGGGCATTACCAGACCAGATGAATCTTCTCATCAATCTGTCAATAGCTTTACAAATAGAGACAGGGAGTGGAAGGATGGAGGCTGTGTGTAATGGAATACTGGAGAGCACATGCTTAATGAGGATCAGTCTGCCTGCAAAAGAGAGATTTTTGGCTTTCCAAGCAGACAGCCTTGCGAGAAAGGAATCCAGCAGAGGGAGGAAGTGTGCTTGCTTTGGAGTGCCAAAAAACTATAGGAAATCCCAGATATTTTAGCTGAGTCTGGCTCTCCTGCAGACCAAGGATAGAGCAGATTCTAGACTTTCTACGAATCCCACATTTGCCAATGAAGAGCTGACTCTTGAGAAGGTTTATGTGCTGGCCAGAGGAGGTTTGGTAAAGCTCCAGCAGGTCTTGAAGAGCTAGCACACCAGAAGTGGTACCTTTCATAAAGATGATAATGTCATCCGCATAGAGGAGGTGGCAAGGGGTGGAGGGAACTGAGGAAAGGGGAAGGATGGTCCCTTGAGAGTGAAGGTTGTGGAGATGAAGGCTGAGAATTTCCTCTGCAAGGATAAACAGGTAAGGTGATAGGGGGTCACCTTGTCGAAGTCCGCAGTGGGAACTGAAAAAACCATGAGGGGTTCGGTTGATCAAGACAGAGCATCTGGTAGTGCAGATACATTCACGCATGAGGGAGATCCAATCTTCAGAGAAGTTGAAAAACCTGAGAGCAGAGAATAGGAATTGCCAATTGAGCTTGTCAAAAGCTTTGGAAATGTCTAGCTTGAGACAAAGAGAACCTTTACTGAGCTTGGATTTGAGCTTTTGGAATAACTCAAGTGTCAAGGCTGCATGGTGTTGGATTGATCTGCCTGGGATGAAAGCTGCCTGATAGGAGGATATCAGTTTTGGGAGGAGCTTGGTGAGTCTGGAAGATAGGATTTTGGATATGATTTTGTAAGTGAAGTTCAGCAGGCTAATAGGTCGGAAGTCAGCAAAGGTGGCAGGGGAGTTGGATTTTGGGATGAGAGCTAGGAAGAAGGCATTGGAGGCTTTGAGGATTTTCCTGGAGTGAAAGAAATGCTGCACTGCTGAGGTTACTGAATGTCCTATAATTCCCCAAGCTGCTGTGTAGAAAGCACCGTTGAAGCCATCAGGACCTGGAGAACTGTTTCTTTTGAGGGCAAAGACTGCATCTTTGATCTCAGAGTCTGCAGGGATAGAAACGAGGGTAGTGTTTTCCAGGTCTGATACCTTGGGGCTATCAGTCTGAAAAAGGATTTGGTGAAGCTGGCCATCATGAGGTTTGTAGAGGTTGGAGAAGAAATCCACAGCTTGATCTTGGATGATGGTGGGGTCATCAGTCTGGTTGCCGTTGACAGTAATGTGCTTGATTCTGTTGAAGGAGCTCCTGGCTTTTGCAGATTGGTGGAAGAATTTAGTGTTCAAGTCTCCCTCCTTGAGCCAAGAGTTCCTGGATCTCTATTTCCAATGGATTTCCTGGGCTTTTAGAGCATCATGGAGACTAAGCTTTGCTGCCAAAAGGTCATTCCTAAGAGAATCCGAAGGAGAGGAGTCATAATTCTGTTGGCATCTTAAGACACAAGCTTCAGCAGCAAGGATGTTTTGGTGGATTTGGCCATAAGTGGCCTGGCTCCAAATTTTCATAGACTGGTTGAGAGCTTTTAGCTGCTGGGCTAGGATGAACTGGGGATTTCCAGCAATGGGAGTACCCCAGCTGGATGCAACGACATCAAGGAAGGAAGGGTGGAGGAGCCATTTATTTTCAAACTTGAAGGGGGCTTTAGGGGCAGGGGGAAGATTTGAATGGGTCAGTAAGATAGGACTGTGGTCAGAGGAGAGCCTAGGGAGGTGAAGAAGCGAAGGATTTGGGTAACGGTCCAGCCAGTGGGAGTTCACTAGAGCTCTGTCAAGTCTAGATGCTACATAGGAGAGGCCTTGTCTATTGTTGGACCAAGTGAATTTGCTACCTGAATAGAGAGTGTCAGAGAGGCCAGCTTGAAACACCATCGACTGGAAGTCTTTGAGAGAGGAGGGGGAGGCTTGGCGGAGACTAAGCTTCTCATGGTGGGAGAGGATGGCGTTAAAGTCACCTAGAACACACCAGGGATGGGAGGTTTGGGAGGTATCAATTAAGACTTTCCAAAGGTCTTTCTTAAGGGTATGATTGGTGGAGCCATAGACTCCTGTGATAAGGGAAGAGTGACCAGAGGTTGGGTTTTGAAGGAGCAAAGTTAGGTGTTGGGATGAAGCATTGAGGACAGAGGTAATGAGGTGATGGGATGATTTGGAGAAGCACCAAAGGTTAGGGGTATCTAAAGAGTGGTGGTTGGAGTGGAAAGTGTCAAAACCAAAATTTGACAGGCCAAGTGAATTGGTGGAGGAAAAGCTAGACATTGGTTCAGAGATGAAGATTAAGTCAGGGAGATGGGAGCGGATCAGGTTAGCCAAAGCTCTAATGGTAGGGGGGTTTGCTATTCCCCTACAGTTCCAGTAAAGGACCTTTGACATGGTTAGGAGGGGGGGAGGTGAACTTACTTCTAGACCTCCTGGTGATTGGACCAGAGACTGGGCATTTGGATTTCCCTTTGCCTTTGGAGTGATGCTTGGAAGGGCCTGCAGGAGTAGTCCTAAGAGTCATAACCTGAGGGAGTTCGGCTGGAGGGGGTAAAGGAGGGTTGGCCGGAGGGGTGTCTAAAGGATGATCAAAGCCTGGTGGGGGGGAAGGGGGGGAGGCATCCTCAGAGAGAGCCTGAAGATTGCGTCCAAAGAGGTTTGGGTTAGAAGTAGGATCTGAGAGGGAACATTTATCAAGGATGTCAAAGGGATTGGATATGTCAATGGTTGGAGATGAGGTTTTTTCTAGGATTACAGAGACTACTTTATAGGGTAGGTCATTGAGGGAAGGCTTGGAAGAGGAATGGGTGTGGGTGTTAGCCTTAATGAGAGCCTTACTGGGAGAACTGGCTAAAGTCTTTGGGGATTTGGTGTGGTGAAGGGATTGAAAAGGCTGAGGAGAAGAGGAGGTGCGGGTAGTAGAGGTTGGTAATAGCTGAAGAGGGGGTAGGAGGGTTGATTGCAGAGGTAGATGGAGAGAGGGAGGTTGGAACAATGATGGTTGGGGGAGCCAAAGGAAGGTTGGTTGAGAGAGGAGGGGGAAACTGAGACAAAACCGAAGGGATGATAGGAGGATGAGGGAGAGTTTGGGTGATAGGCAGGGGCTGAATTGGGCTAAGGGAGAGGGTGGGGGGGGGGGGCTGTGAGGAGAGTGAAATAGGAGGTGGAACCGAAGGGGAGGGGGGTGTGGTATCAGAGTCTAGGGAGTGGTTGCTGGGCTGAGGAGCTAGATGGCAATTCTGAGTGGAGTGGCCTGATTGAAAGCATAGAGGGCAAGGACAGTGTTCATAGGAAACTGCAATTTCCAATTCACCTTCACCCTGCAAGTCTACTAGGATGGTTTGGGGTTTAGGTTTGGAGAGGTCAATATTGACCTGGATCCTAGCAAAGGTTAGAATTCTTTGAGATGAGGTAATTGCATCTAGCTTGATTGGTTGGCCAATGGAGTTGGCTATGGAGAAGATGATGTGTTGGCTCCAGCAGTGGTAAGGTAGCCCTGAAAATCTCACCCATACAGGGGAGAAGGAGGGCCAGACTGATTCATCCTGTCCAGGGGACCAGGGTTGGAAGAAGATTTTCTTCCTGTCTAAGGACAGAGGGGAGAGGCCAAGGATGTAGGCTTTATCTTCTGGGGAGTTAAAACGGAAGATAAAGTGACCTTTGATGGTAAGGGGAAACCAAGCAAGGTCTGGAAAGGGCCCAGAATTTGGCCTTCTCTTCAACCCATTCTAGGGAGGGGCGTTTACCTGCAAATTTGCCAATGACAGAGAAATTGAAGGATTCTTTGCTAGCGGAGAGCACATATTGAGGGATGGATAAGGTCGGTCTACCATTAATCCAGGTGGTAGGGGGATAGCATTGGGGGTGGAAGGAAGGCTGTGGAATAGCAAAGAGGTTAGCAAAGGAAGAAGGAGGGAAAGCAGGTGGGTCATGAATCAGGCCAGAGGAGTGGCTGGGAGTAGGGGGAGTTACGGAGGGTAGGGGAGGGAAGGCAGAGGGGACAGAAGGGGATGGTAGGGGAGGGAAGGCAGAGGGGTCAGAAGGGGAGGGGTGAAAAGGCGGGGTTGGGGGAAAAGAGAGGGTGGTTGAAGGAGGATGTCTGGAAGTCCAAGGGGGAAAGGGGGTTGACTGGATCGCAGCTGAAGGGGCAGAGCTGGAGGGGAAATGGGCGGGAGATGGAAGAATTTGAAAAACTGGCAAGAGCGTAGAAGGAGGTTGGTTTAGAAGGGGGGGGGGGGAAGCAGGGGGGGAGGAGGGAGAAGAGATGACGGAGAAGAAGAGGGCGGGATCGGCGGGATCGTGGCGAGATTGGGAGAGTCTGGTGGCATTGGAGCTCAGTCTCTGCTTCCGGGTTTGCTATCCTTTAGCTTGAGTATTCTATAATTGTCTACATAAGGTGATTTATGTTAGCTTGTCTATTAAGATTGAACTCGAGCTCATGTACAAGTGTTAAAATGTTGATGAAGACGTACAAATTTGATGTAGTGTGTATTGTAGTTAAAATGTTGCACTGTAGAAATGATAGATGATGCTTACAGCATTCTCTGAAATTGTGTTTCATCATATTGATGGTGAGTCAGACATTCATTTTCTTTTTTACATGGTAATTCACAAATATCATCACTGTTTGAAAATTCTGATCCCTATAGATTAGTTGTGCAGTTGTGCTTCAAAAAACACTCTTGGAACCATGTAAATAGGTAAATATGATGAAGAAAGCAAATCATTTTGTCGTAGAAGGGTTTTGATCATAAAGATGTTTATAGGCCATTACAAACAACGAATTTGTATACATCAGATTGCAGTGCTTCCAGGTTCTCAATACTCAGGCTCTTAGGAATTAAATATTTATTAGTACGTTTTGAGGTTCTTGAAGAAAATAGAAATGTTTCTAAGATATTTTCTATTTTTATTTTTCCCAGCATACATGCTGCCAGTAAATATCAAAGCCCATATGAAAATAGATTAAAAGAAGGAATTCAAAAAAATGAATAAAGATTTTCAAATCATAAAAAAGGAGAGAGATGAGATGGAACAGGGGGAGAGAATTAGAAGCACAACTTCAGCAGCATTTTATCAAACAGTTAGTTTTCATGCTAATTAATAACAAAAGAAACTCATAATTGAAATCGAAAATCCACCCAACTAACATGCATAAGCTCCCCGTTACAATCAAGAAGAAAAGTAAACTCGTCAATCAAAATTGAATCTTATCCTACCCAACCAACATGCATTAGTGAGTTTCATTCTACCCGATCAAGCTCCCATTACAACACAAAAAATCAAACACCTACGTTGATGAACCGAAAACGCAGAGACGAATGGGACAAGGAATGTTGCTGCAATGAAAGGAGTTCCATCTGAGAATTCGGTAGAATACTGTTGCATGACCCGATATAATGACCAAAATACTGTTGACCCTAAACCCAGTTGTGTGGGGAGATTTTCAAGATACCAAGATTATGTGGATTTTGGCGATAAGATGCCGATTAAACGCGCCTACGTGCCATCCAAGGGCATCTCGGCATTGGTGTCGGAACATTGGCCGAGATCAGGCTTGCCCCGGCTGTGCACTTTGACCTCGGCTATGCCTTCTGACCCCGGCCATAGGAGTCGGGTTGCCCATTAAGAAGCATTGTGATCGCCTCCCTACTTCTGCTACGTCAGCAGCCACGTGGCTGAGTACGAGCATGCGTGAATGATATAGATGGGCCATCCCAGTCGTCCACAATCTCCACCAGATCCCTGACAAGGCGGCATCCAGCGGCTGTAGCTACATCAGGGTAGAACCGGAGGATGGATCCGATGGGACCTCAACCGCCAATGACTCGGGACAGGATCAGGCCTAACATGACATGCATTCAATGCGATGTGGGCTGATCGGACTGGCAATAAATGCATTGTGGGCTATGATGGATCCTCATTTATTACTTTGTAGGCTAATGAGATCATTCCTATCAAATCTAGGGGCCCACTCCAAGATATCAGGTAAAATCCTCTATAAATATGAGGACGTTACAAGACAAAGGTATGCATACACATCCCCTCTTGAGCCGTTACTCTGTCTCTCCACTTTTTCGACCTTTGTTCTAACTTAGGCATCGGAGAGCCCTGCGCTGCCCACAGCCAGGGTCCTCTGATCGTTTGTCCCTCCCCTTTCAGGCTTTAAGGCAGGTGATCTTTATCATATGTTTGGATAAGTCCGACCAGGCACCCCATAATCTTGTGAGTTATAATTTTCGCACTTACAATTGGCGCCGTCTGTGGGAAAGTATTAACTCAATCTTCCCAAGTATCATGCCTCCGAAAGCTAAGAAAGGCGGAGAATGTTCGAGAGCGGTGATCCAGCTGTCGTCACCTCCGGGCCCATCGCCGGACTCTCCTCCTCAGAGGCGATCTGGGGCAAGGCCTGGCGCAGCTGTAGTCGACGAGCATCCGGACACACACCTCTTCGTCCAGATTCCATTCCCAGCGCGAGTCGAGGATTCATCCACGGGCGAGGAAGTTATGCCTCCCCGGCGGGATGAACGGCGACAGAGCGTCCACAGAGGGACAAATCCGTAGTGGTCAGCAAGTCCCACCATTCACGTCACTTCACTGGCGTGGGGATGTCGCGGCTCAAAACATCTTCATCCAGGAGCAAGAGAAGTTAATCCGCCAGCTCCAGCAGCAGCTAAGAGTCAGAGGAGCGACCTCGTTAAGGCAACCTTCAGGACGCCAAGGCGAGAGGAGGGCCACTCAGAGTAGGGCGATCCCCTCCTCCCACGAGGATTTGAGAACTTATCTAGATGAAAAATGAGGTCGGGCCCACAACGAAGGCTCAAGTAATAGTCGAAGCCATCACGGCCGAGACAGTCGAGGCCACTCGAAGAGAAAGTCAGAGACACTGTCACTAGAGAAGGACAACAAGCAAGAATGGCTCGACAAGCGCATCAAGCTGGCGGTTCGGCGCAACTTAGAGATGGCCGGACTCGCCTGAGATCAGCAGGATGTATCTGGCCCCGCCGATCTGGGCGTTTCTCTGTTCACTCGACAGATTAAAGTTTCCTCCCTGTCCAAGAAGTTCTCCGTTCCGAGATTCGTCGTCGGACCCCGCCGCTCACCTCCGACACTTCTCCTAGAGGATGTCTATTTGGGGAGACGAGGGGCACCTTAACTATGAAATCTTCTCTTCCAATTTGGGTGACCTCCCTCTGAAATGGTTCTGCGCCCTCCCAGAGAGATCTATCTCGAGTTGGAGGCAGCTCCAGCTCTCCTTCCTGAAGAAATTCCAAGCTCACAGTGTCGTTCCTAAGACCAATGCTGATATACTGGCCCTGAAAATGAAGCAGAGTGAGAATATTACCCAGTTCGCCAAGCGATTCTGGGGAACATACAGTCAAATCGAGGGTTCCAGAGACGAAGTGGCGATCTTTGCCTTCCAAAATGCCCTGTTACCAGGCAACGAGCTCAGAAAGGACTTAGCCGGGGACCCCATGGCCTCCGTGCTGGCGCTGATGTCCCGGGTGAAATGATACATTACCTAGAAGAAGATGATATTCGGGCCCGAGAAAGCCACGGCATAGGGCGCAAGGACAAGGGCGACCAGCCTCATAAGAAGGATAAGAAGCCTTTCCGAAAAGAGGAGCCAAACCAAGCTTGGGTTTCAGCCATCTCGGCAAAAGGCCCAGCGTCCAAATCTGGGGGCAGCAGGAAGCCCAGGCCTCCCTCCAATTCCTACCAAGCTATGAACACCATCTTCAAGAAACCAATCCATCAGATCATGAATACATATTTCAGTTGGCCTCAACCTATGCAGGGTGATCCCTCCTCCCGAGACCAGAGCAGGTCTTGCACCTACCACAAGCAAAATGGGCACAAAACCGAGGAGTACAGGATCTTGAAGTCACACCTGGAGAAGCTCGCCAAGGAAGGTCACCTGAAGGATTACATCAAAACGAGAGATGTTGGCAGCAGCCGAAATCATTAAAGCGGTGACAAGGACCCGGACAGCGACGGATCAGAGAAGATCATCAACGTCATCCACCTGGCACACTCTGTGCCTTCCACTTTCCCAAAGGGCAATGCCGAGGCTCGTGCCGAGGCCAGACAGGCCTCTCATGGAAAAGAAGTGATGAGGGTCGAGCTCGGACCAGCATAAAAAAAACACTACGTGAGCGCCCAGCGATCTGTTTTTCGGAAAAAAGGACCTTGAAGGAGTCCAGCTCCCCCATAACGATCCTCTGCTCCTAACATTGAAGCTGCGGGACTTCACAGTGAAGAGAATCCTCATTGACTCTGGCAGCTCATCCGAAATCCTCTACTTTAGATGTTTCAAAAAGATGGGGCTCTCTGAAGCAGATTTGAAAGAGGCTCGTACGCCTCTAATAGGATTCAGCGCCAAGCCGGTATACCCCAAAGGGAAGGTCACTTTGGAAACCCGAGTGGGCGGAGCCTCCGCGATGACCGACTTCCTAGTGGTAGACGCTCCCTCCCCCTACAATGCTATTATGGGTAGAACTTGGCTCCACAATATGGAGGCAATTCCCTCCACTCTCCACCAGAAGCTTAAGTTCTTGCTAGAGAACAAGGAGGGCAGGATGGAAGTGGTCACTGTGGGAGGAGATCAGCAAATGGCCAAGCAGTGCATGATGACCGTAGTTCCAGGAGAGAAGGAGCCGGGGCAGGTACATATGGCGGAACTTGAAAGGGAGCTGGACGAGATCGGCCGAAACCCTGAGAAGAAGAGCATCGAAGATCTAGCCGATATCAGGATCGATCCACTCGACCCGGACAGATTATTCCTGCTCGGTAGCCAGCTTGCCGAGCCCGATAGGTCCGAGCTCTCAAAATTCTTGATGCAGAACAGAGATGTCTTTGCCTGAACTCCCAGCGAAATGCCTGGTATCGACCCCGAGGTAATGTGTCACAAGCTGAACGTGGATCCTGAGCATAAGCCCGTTGTAAGATCCCGACCCCCAGTGCTTTTGTTTAGTATTGTTTTAATCGTGGTTTAGCTTTTTAAGTGAGATTTGATTTAGTTTGACCGCGTATTTGAGTTTGACTAGATTTTTCCTTAGTCTTTGAGATTTTGTAGACCGTTGACTTTGGTTTGACCCGATTTATATGATGTGTATTTTTATGAGAAATTACTTCGGATTTCTAAAAATTATGAATTTGACGTATTTTGACTCATTTGATGAAGTTTAACAACTTTCATGTTTTGATCATTTTGATTTGATACTCAGAAATCACGGTTTTTCGAGAAAAATGGGCAAAAATGACATTTTCACTAATCTGTCCATGAATTTCGAAAATTTCAGAAATTGGGGAAAATATACTTTTTGGAAAGTAGATATTTCGCCGATCGTTTTTGTCTTCTTCGTCGTTCTCGTTCGGGGCCCGCAAATGTGAGTTTCAGCTTGGTGAAGATCGGGGCCCACAAACCCACCTTATAAGAAGGGGAACCCATCCCCTCTCCTTCATTTTCGTTCCAGCAACTTTTGGCTGAGGGAGAGGGCTCCTTCCTTTCCAGCCATCTCTCTCTCTCCTTTTTGCAAGCTTCTTCTTGTGTGCCAAGTGAGGATTGATCCCACCTTCTTCTTCCTCATCTCTCAAGCTTTCCAAAGACCCTATTTTCAAGATTTTTGGGCTAGAGCAAGGCTCTCATCTAAGCTCTTCTTCTTTGTTTGGATTTCTCAAGGTTAGCAATGGTTTTCTTTTCTTGAGATTCTTGTTTTCCTCTCCATTTCGAGTGTTTTAATCCCATGTGCAATGGGTTTTCATGGAGATTTACAATGGATTGGTTTTCTAGGGTTTCTTTTTGAGCTAGTTTGGGGATTTTGTGATCTTGGAGCTTGAGGCACTAAAACCTTGTTTGAAGAGTATTTTTACTCCTATCTTGGCTAGAGGCAAGTGGATTTCCAATTAATATGATGGTTTCTCTCATTTGGTTATATTTCATGATTTTCTTTTCTTTGTGCTAATCTTCTTTAATCTATGGGTTTATTTTGATGGAATGGATAATGTTACATTGAATTCGATTTATAGTATTGTCTTACCATACATTGGAAGGGTGTTTTCATTTTGGCTCTCTAAGAAATTTGGCTTCCTTGTATTAAAGATGGGTGCTTAAGGTAAAGGAGAAAAACTTTGATCTTTGAAAAATAGTGTGGTGTTTGGGCCAATTAGAATGATTGTTGGATGGTTTTGATGAGTTTGGAAGGTCAAGGAAGGACTCAACAAATCTTGGAAATTAGTATGAAAGAAAAGGAATCAAAAGAATCAAGAAAAGGAAGGAAAAGAATGCAAGAACAGACTGCCGAGCTGGACTGGGCAGGCCCAGTCCGCTCGAGCGACCCACTGGGTCGCTCGAGCGGACCAGGCTCTGCCTGGCCCTCGCTCGAGCGACCCAGACACTGTCTGGGCTCCGCTCGAGCGGACCTGGTTCGCTCGAGCGAGGCCCAGCTCAGCCTGGGGCTGGTTTGGGCCCGAGTTGGGATTGTTTTGTGGGCCGGATTGTTGGGGCTTCCTTGGACCTGTTTCAAGTCAGTTTTGAGCCATTTCAAATCTGATATTGGGTCACCTTTGGGCCTGATATTGGACTGATTGAAACTTGTTTCGTGGGCTTGGTTAAGGATCAGTTTTGGGCTGTTTTAAAAACTTGTTTAGTGGGCCTGTTCAGGTTAATTTTAGACTGTGTTTAAAATCTGTTTTGTGGGCCTGGTTCAGGTTAGTCTTGGGCTGTTTTTAAAGATTGTTTTGTGGGCCAATAAATGTTTAGCTTTGGGCTGTTTTTAAGATATGTTTTGTGGGCCATTCAAGGTTTAGTTATGAACTAATTTCAAGGTCTATTTGGGCCGGATTTAAAGGATTGTTTTGGGTTTGGTTCAAGGCCAGTTATGGGCCTGTTTTAAAGAGAATTGAGATTATTTGTGACACTTGGAATTTGTGAAATGGGAATGGGATCATTGTGGAAATGAGTGTATGTGAAATTACCCGGGAATCGTTTGAGTCTCAATGCGCACCTTCTCATTTAAATATTGTGATTTTCATTGGCATCAAACACACTCTCTATCAATCAATGTTTAAAGGTTAAATGTGCATTGAGATGGTTCCTTGGTAAGTCATTAAGTCATTCTCCACTGTCCATTCCATCTCAAGTCAGAAAAATGTATTTGTATTTGTATTTGTATTTGTTTTCTTTGGTGAACTAATTTAAATAGCATCGATGATTTGTTATAAAATCATGTGGTTTTCCACGTTCGAAAGGATTGACCGTATGATTTTATACAAATCACCTTGATGCGTATTTGAACGGTTTACCATAGATATTCGTATGTTTTCTCCGATTCGATTTGAAAAGAGATTGGAGTATGTTCGTCACATTCGGGATTTCTTCGATAAGACTATTGTTTTGATAAGACTAGTATTTGAAAATAAAAACCTCGAGGCAAGACGGGGCCAGAGCTATGTGGTGCGAGCCCATGAGCCAAAGAGGCTATGATTTTGAAGATAAAACCCCGAGGCAAGACGGGGCCAGAGCTATGTGGTGTGAGCCCCTGAGCCAAAGGGATTAGTATTATGTTAGATTTGTATCGGTTTGAGTTTCGAAAACTAAAGGCACCACTAGGCTTAGGTCACCTTGTCGGGCTGATCACCCGGCTTGGGATCTTTAATCTGTCCGCCAGCTGCAGCTTGGATTCTGTCTGTACCGACCATGGCAACGGTTTTATCTGCCGGTCCCATTTGTATGGCTACGGTTCTGATTTTTGATCTGCCGGTCCCATTTGTATGGCTACGGTTCTGATCCTATTTTTAGTACCACGTTCAGTGGCTACGCTCTGTCTGCTCTTATTACTTCGGTAATAGGAGGATTTAGCTAACTGTGGTCGCCAAGGTTTTATCTGCATATTACCTTATTTTATGATTCTTGTGGGTTATGCTTTTTATGTTTTGATTTGGTTAATTTTTACGATGTCGATCATTTATCATATTATTGCCTTTATTTAGGATTTGAAAGGTATTTCCAACCATTAAATGCTTTATGCGGGCTACTATCTTTCGAGACATTCGTACTTCTGAGATTGTCCTTTTATTGCTTTGATGTTTATGCTCGGTCTTTCGATCGTTTTATCGTGATTTATTGTTATTATTGGTTAGACTCTTTAGTCGGTTTTACGATGATTTCGTCTGGTTTTATGTATGTTCCTTTTGTTCATATTATTTGTTTATTACTTGCCAGACCGTCGTGTCTGACCCTTTTTGTTTGGTGCCAGTTTCTTCTCTTTCTGGTTTTAGGTGTTTGATCAGAGGAGGCGGTGGGACCGCCGGTCTGACGTGAGGGGCTGCCCGTTGATATCATTTAGATGTCAAGTTTGGCACCGGAGTTCGTATCTAACATTGAGGGTAGTATTTCTTTTAGTTGGATATATTGTTGTATGGCTTTATTAGCCTTTTTATTGGGTTGTAATTAAGACATTTGTTAATTGAAATTTGAATATGTGGGAAATAATAGATTTGTTACTACCAGCTCAGTGTTCTACGGTTTACAATTTATGCCAGTCTGTTTATTTGATGGCTTCGTGATATTGGTTGCGTGCGACACGGAACCCGATGGCCACGGTTTCCGGGTCATAACACCATGTTTAGCTTCCGCGAAAAAATATACTCTGATGGTGTTGGAATGTGATTATCCTCATTCACGCGGATCTTGGGAACTATAACAAAAAGTTTCAAATTTATCCCAAAATTTCGCACCCCGAGATCGGTTCGCTGCAGGTCCCGGTTTCGGGGCGTGACTGATGCAAAAAATCTGCATATCAGGTTTGTCGCAGGCGGAAGCCGTGGCCGAGGAGGTCGACAGGTTGCTGGAGGCTGAAGCGATCAGAGAAGTCCAGTACCCGGTCTGGTTAGCCAACACGGTGGTCGTCAAGAAGAAAACCGGCAAGTGGAGGGTGTGCGTCGATTTCACTAACCTCAACAAAGCCTGCTCGAAGGACAGCTTCCCGCTTCCGAAAATTGATCAGATGATCGACGCCACCACTGGCCACGATAGGTTAAGCTTCCTCGATGCCTATCGAGGATACCACCAGATCTCGATGTTTGAGCCGGACGAGGAGAAGACTGCATTCATAACACCCCGCGGCACTTATTGTTACAGGGTGATGCCCTTTGGATTGAAAAACGCGGGGGCAACCTACCAGCGACTCATCACGAAGATGTTTCAGGCTCAGCTCGGCAAAACTGTCAAAGTATATATTGACGATATGGTCGTCAAATGCAAGCAGTCTCACGACCATCTGGCAGACTTGGCTCAAGTCTTTGGCATACTCAGGGAGTTCAAGCTCAGGTTGAACGCCTCCAAATGCGCATTTGGCGTCACTTCCGGCAAATTCCTCGGAAGGCTGGTAACACGGAGAGGGATAGAAGCTAATCCAGACCAGATCACGGCGATCTTGGGAGTCCAGAGTCCGACGAGTACAAAGGAGGTCCAAAAGCTAACTGGCATGGCCGCCGCGCTCAACCGATTCATCAGCAGATCATCAGATAAGAGCAGGCCTTTCTTTCAGCTTTTAAGAAAAAATTTAAAATTTCAATGGACCCCTGAGTGCGACCAGGCAATGCAGGCACTCAAAACCTATCTCTCTTCGCCACCCTTGCTCTCCACTCCTTCCCATGGAGAGATACTATACTTATATCTGGCAGTCTCGGATCATGCGGTGAGCTCTGATATCCAAACTTGTTTTCAATCGCAAAGGATTCACTCAGAGCAGGGGCTTTTAAAGGACTCCTAAGGGATGAAACTACCAGAGTATCTGGCGGGGACGAACAGATCTCCATGTCTGTGAGGAACGGAAGGGGCCACTGATTTGGGTTTTTCTTCTTTGGCAGACTCATCTCCCCTACTTGAGGCACTGGTGAGCGCGAAGCAGGAGAAGAGCCTCTATTTATAAGGGGGAGGGGGCTCAGTTTTCAAGGACTTACTTATGAAGTGAGGTCTCCCATGCCTCGCGTGTAACGCACGACACCTCTGAATTGACCGGCCGATTGGATGGCGACAGGTGGAGTCATCTGCTTATTTTTCGCATCGATCAGGCTTGCTGTACATAGTACCATTTATGAGCCTCGGAATTCGGAATACCAGAATGCATAGCAATGGAAATCGCCAGGAGTCCTCATCCGAACTCAGGCAACCCCCCTACCACAGTATTTAGCCGGATTAAAAAAAATAAGAAGCCGGACTCGAACAACAAGAATAATAGGGAAGCAAGAGTTAAAAAATGAGACAGCCCAACTTTATAACTTGCTTTTCATTCAAAGGATAAGAAGGTTACAAATAAGTCAGAGATACAATCAGAAATGAAAAAGCATCAAAAATTACACGGGAGGATCATTCGCCTCGGCAACAGGCGCGGTCGTTTCGGAGACGTCCGTGGGAGGAAGAGACGAGGCACCACCCGAGGGAGCGTCGACAACAGACGTTTCGACCAGAGGATTCTCAGGAAACGGGGCAGGACTCGATTCTGGCTCCGGGCTTGAGTACTTCGGGAGATTCTGATAGACCGGATGATCTTCGGGAACTCCCGCTCCTTTCAGCGCAGCTCAGCACCCTTCCTCGAACATGATCGAACTTATCTCACCCACCTGTCTTTCGTAGTCCTCTGTTGCCCGTTCCACCCCCTTCTGGAAAGCAGCATGGATCTCGGCCCGGAGTGATGACTTGAGGTTAGCACTCTCCTTCAGCGATCGCTCCAGTTCGACACGCTGCCTCGCCAATTCGGCCGCTGACTCGGCCTTTTGTTTTTCCAACTCGGCCTCCAGTTCGAGCGACCTTTTTGTCTTCGACCGAACCTCCCCCCTCAGCTCGTGGGTCTTTGCCGTAAGGTCAGTGATGCTGGCCAATGCCACATCCATCTGTGCATTCAGCTTGGTGTTGCTCTTCATCGAGTCGGCCAGCTTGCTTCGGCACTCCACCAGGTCCTTTCCAAGCTTCTCCTTCTCTGACTCCAACTGGGAAACCCTGGAGACGTTTTTGTCGCTCCTTTCTATCACCAATTGAAGCCTCTGAATATTCTGCATAAGAAAGTCAAGTCAGATACGAAAAGCCAAAATGGAGTTAGTCAAGGGCTATCTGAGAAATACTTACTATAAGAGAGGCCTGAGTCGTCGAGGCCAGCAGACTCTCATTGTCGAACTTCGCGTGATTCTCCATGTCACGCGGCAGGGCGCAGGCCTTTGCAAGCGCCCCAATGGCTAAGGAATTCCCCGCGACCCGGTCCTCCACATTTAGGGGCGTCCCGGGTCTGGTTTCCAGCCTCGGCCTCCATGGAGCAGGCACGATAAGGCAAGATCCTGAGACCAATCCGGAGCCTTGCCCCGAAGGACCACTGATTTCGCGTCTCGTCTCGGGAGGAGCCCTATTCGCTGGCGCGCTCTTTTTAGGAGGAGCCTTCCCTCCAGGGACGCGTACAGGCACTTTGCCCTTTGGTGCCTGCTCAAACCCCGAGTCCCTTTCCCCCGCCTTGGACTTCTTGCTCGGCGGAGATCCGTCCTTCGTACTTTTAGGAGAGCGTCTCCGTCCTCCCACGTTCGGGGTGATGACAAGGGCGGAGGTAACTGCGACACCACCAGAGCCCGAAGCTGCGCGGGTGCTGGCAGAAGAAGGCACTGCGGAAGAAGAGGACCCGCACCTGAATTTGGCCGTCAGGTCCTAAGGGAAACCTAACCCCACCCTCGATTACAGAAATCAAAGGGAACGGCATCCAGCCGCCGGACAAACAACGCAGAGCGTAGTCAGAAGGAGTCGCTGGCCTAAGGCGGACCTCCTCTAGGATGCTATACGCCTCCCGGAACCTAGCTATACCCTCAGGGGCTCTAACTGAAACTTACGACCGGCCATTCTTACAGCTTGGGGTTGAAGAAAGAAGATGAGAAAAAACCCTAAAAGAACCTAGACTCAAAGAAACTTACAGATGAACGAGTCAGAAACGAAGATCGATCCGGGCACGCGATATCCACAGCGTTACGCAATCGTCCTCGCCTGAGAATCTCTAGAAAGGTCTTATGAAAGTGAAGATAAAGAAAACAAAGTAGAAGAAGATGCCCTTATTTATAAGGGGGAGAAAACCTTCCTTGGGCGCCGTTTCGAAGTTTGAAAATGAGTCGCATCGCGAATCACGCATGTCGCATCAATTTGACGGCAAAACCGCTCACGAACTGACGCGTGTCACTGCCGGCCCGTTCCTCATAATGACTGAGACGCACAGTATTAATTACCTCGAAGAGTTGAAACGGCGCTGGATAATGACCGAACGTCTCCCATCAGGCTCTCTATAGCTTCCGACCTCCAAAGGCTAGGGTCCCTAAGAAGTCACAAGCTAGGGGGCAATTGTGTGGGGAGATTTTCAAGATAGCAAGATTATGCTGATTTTGGCGATAAGATGCCGATTAAACACGCCTACGTGCCATCCAAGGGCATCTTGGCATTGCTGTCGGAACATTGGCCAAGATCAGGCTTGCCCCGGCTGCGCACTTTGACCTCGGCTATGCCTTCTGACCCCGGCCATAGGAGCCGGGTTGCCTATTGAGAAGCGTTGTGATCGCCTCCCTACTTCTGCTACGTCAGCAGCCACGTGGCTGAGTACGAGCATGCGTGAATGAGACAGATGGGCCATCCCAGCTATCCATAATCTCTACCATATCCCTCACAAGGCGGCATCCAGCGGCTGTAGCTACATCAAGTTAGAACCCGATGAAGGATCCGATGGGACCTCAACCGCCAATGACTCGGGACAAGATCAGGCCCAACATGACATGCATTCAATGCGATGTGGGCTGATCAGACTGGCAATAAATGCATTGTGGGCTATGATAGATCCTTATTTATTACTTTGTGGGCTAATGAGATCATTCCTATCAAATCTAGGGGCCCCACTCCAAGATATCAGGTAAAATCCTCTATAAATATGAGGATGTTACAAGACAAAGGTATGCATACACATCCCCTCTTGAGCCTTTACTCTGTCTCTCCACTCTTTCGACCTTTGTTCTAACTTAGGCATCGGAGAGCCCTGCGCTGCCCACAGCCAGGGTCCTCTAACCGTTTGTTCCTCCCCTTTCAGGCTTTAAGGCGGCTGATCTTCATCATATGTTTGGATAAGTCCTACCAGGCACCCCATAATCTTATGAGTTATAATTTTCGCACTTACACCAGTCATTAGCTAACCCAACAGATCACTCTGGCAAACCGGAATACAAGACGTAAATCCAACAACACACACATAGCCTCCTCTCTCCATCTCTATCCCCACATTCTTCCAAATTCAGTTTCCACTCCATTTTTTAAAAAGCCCTCCTTCTCTCTTCTCATCCCCTTCACCACCACACTGATGGACCGCGCTTTTCACTCGGCACACTACCGAGGTCGGCGGACGTGGGAGTCCGTTTTGGTCCAACCCCTTCGCACCCGGAGGAGGGCAAAGCGGGTATCAACATATTTTTTGGGTGGGTGTGCTAGATTTTCTTTTTTACATGGAATTGCAAGTGGTGATCCGGGGATCGACCTTCGCAAGTAAAAAGGAAAGCAACTTGTTTCAAGTTTTCATTGCACATACATTTAAGAAAAGAGACAAGTTTTTGAAATGTCGTAAAAGACAATTTCATTTGTTTTGCCGTGAAAGGCGATTTTTTGCATTTATAGCCGATTTTTGGCGTTTATAACCGATTTTTGGAATTTATAGCCGATTTACAATTCTTATCAACAGTGAAAGACAAGAGTTGTGATTTTTTTGTCTCTTTTAGAAAAATACAAACTACAATGAAAAGTAAGAAAATGAGGATCTGACTCCTTAGGAGATTGTGGGGGACTCATTCAGATTGACGGTCGTAAGCCATGTGTGGACTTCGCCATCATCCATACAGATGATAACAAAGGATGCTTTTGATTCGCTTGGCTTGGCTATGACTTCAGATTTTTAGAGGACAAAGACCAAGAGGAGGTCTTATGTGCAATAAAAAGCTAAGTAGATGGGCTGAAAAGCCACGTCTAAGCCATTGGAGGCAGAAGGAGAAGGCAAGGACCTTGAGGGGAGTGTCCCCCAAGGAACTTTTGTCACCTTGTAGCACTGGTCGGTGCAGAACTTCAGCATAGTTTTTTCTCTTTTTCTGATCTGATCTTTGGTTTTTTCCGGATATTTTCTTATCTAGATTTCTTTGGAATGCTCTCCTATTTAAAGGCCTTTCGTAGCCATTTAAGAGAGTTTATGGGCTTTAATTGTCATTAAGCCGCATAATGGGAGGAGTTACAAGTTTTAATTCATTTACTTTGTAACTCTTTTTTCTTGGCTTCTAATTGGCCGGTGGAGATTTAAGGCTTTTAATTGCCTTTAATCACCATGATGGGAGGAGTTTCATGGTTTAAGTGCCATGAATCCTTGACTTGTAACTCCCAAATGCTTGCTTCTGATTGGGCCGTCCAAAATAACGAATTAATGACTGCAATAAAGCGAGTCAATTAACTGCAATAAGTGGTCACCGAGCAATTGAAGAGTCGCAGGCCTCGCCGCATCTTTTGGAGTTCTTTTGGTGATGATCATAAATGGATCTTCATGTTGATCGACATCGGATGACCATGTAACTACAGACATTTATTGCTAATAGCGGGCCGGTGACATATGTCCTATCGATTTCTCGATCGATCGGGTAGAAAGTGTGCTTTTTGGTCGACCGGTTGGCAATCAATGATGATTTTGATACTCTTGAAGACGGACCCGTGATTTTGAGGCATGTCGACGGATTTGGTGCCTAAAAAGTCTGAATTTTGAAAAAAAATACAGGGGCCAAAAATTTTGAAATGCCAAAAGGGACGGAAAACGGCTCTTCCGGGGAAAATCTGGCGACCTGGATCTCCATGGTCGCCAGCGACCATGTGCAGGGTCGCCGACTGCGACCCTGGGGGGGTTTTTCCCCTTCAGTCGTCGTTTTTCGGCCATTTTGATGTTTTTCTGATTCTTTTTTCTTCTATATTTTTCTTGACAATTTTGCACATTTGTTGGCTTGATTTCCATGTAAAAAACTTGAAGAGAGTCCTTGCATTTTGGAGTGCAAAGTTTCCAATTTCCCGGGAAAGCCGAAGACTTTGTCGTGTAGAGCTGCCGATTTTCCGTCAGAAGCTGAAATTGGGTCAAACGATGTCGGAATGACTTGAAATTTGAGGTGAAGCCTCCTGAGCAATAAATAAGACCGATCATAGGCTTTTGTTTGAGTTTTGAAGTCGTATAGGGTTCTGTCGCCAGTAGACTTGATTTTGTCGCGAGGAAGATGTCGTGCTTTGATGTGCGGTCAACCGATGTCTGATTGACCTGAGATTTGACAGGGAACCTATTGGAGTCATTTTGAGATGATCCACAGACTCTGTTTTGGAAACCATGGTCCCGTGAAGCTTCGCCGCTGAGAGGCCTGATTTGGCTTCCGAGAGTCAAAGTCTGGTCAAATGTTGTCGAAATGATCTGAAACTTGACGTGTAGCCCTTTGTAAATATCTTGAAGCCGTCCATGTGCTCTTTTGATGAGTAATGGCTTCGGTGGTTCTCGCCACCGAGAGGCTTGATTTAGCTGTTCGAGGGTTGATGTAGGGTCAAACATTGTCGGTTTGACTCGGAGATTGACGTGGAGCCTTTTGGAGGTATTTTGAGACCATCCATAGGCTCTAATCGAAGATTTGATGTTTTCGACACTGTCACCACCGGGAGCTCCTGTTCTGCTACCGGATAAGTGAAGTTAGGCCAAATGATTTTGAAATGGTCCGAAACTTCATGTGTACTCTCCTTTCTTGGCTGTTTTGAAAGATCTTATAGTTTTTGTTGATTCTAACAAGATTTAATTTTTTTGGAAGTAGCATTGCCAATTTATGGTAGGCTGCGGCTTCATGTAGCTTTCTTGATGTTGAAGATGCAAAGTGACATTTTTGGTGTCGACACACACCAAAACCATCTTCCTGTTTAAAACCCAAGCCTCCCTTAAACGTCTCAAATCTGATGCATACAAAGCCTGTCATGGTCTAGGGATGGGACAAGGTCTACGATTCGGTCACTGTATTCGCCGGCACGTCCCTAGGTCGAGAAGATACCTTTACTCTTATTTGATTTACGCTTTGATTTGCATGGCATTTTTTGGAGTTTGATTGAGAAATTGAGTTGATTTGGTATTTACTCACTCATTTTGTGCATTCAATCATTTGTTTTCTTTTGCCCTATAGTTTATCCCCTTTTGCTTTATTGTGTTCAAATTGGGATTTATAACTTGAAATCTTGAGATTTCTTACTGTGCAACTTATGCACATAGGTTGGATTTATATATACTCTAAAGCTATGGGTAATGGGTATAAATGGGGGAGCTGAATGTAAATAAATTGTTATAATTTCTTTTTCTTAAATGGAGGAAATATACTTGTAAAATGTTACTTCTTTTTTATCATAGGACTTTTAAGGATGTAGATGGGGATCTTGTATTTTTATATTTATAATGTTAGCATTTGTGATGTTACCAATATTTCCATGGAGGATGTGCATCGAGAATGTTGTAAATGAATGATCTTTATAATATTGGCATTTGTTGCTGGAGAGGTTTACTAATGTTTGCATATAGGATGTAAATGGAGGATGTTGTGAATGGAGGATGTCGTAAACAAGTGATTTTATAATGTTTACATTTATTGCCAGAGAAATTATCGTAGGTTTGCATGGAAGATGTAAATGGAGGATGTTGTAAATGAAGAATTTTTTTAATATTTGTATTCGTTGCCCAAAATTACATAGCCACATAACTATATATACACTGAGTGACGATATATCCTACAAATATTACAGTGAGTGACGATATCGTCGCTTGATAAAAACATTTTCTTATATGTAATGTTTGTTGGGCGATGATATCGTATCTCATCGAAAAAGGAAAAAAAATGAGAAATCTTGGCCGGTGGGTTGGTTCTATTACGTAAAAACTATTGGGGCATTTTTGGTGTAGTAGACTTCTAAGGTGATTTTTCTGATAATTTTCTCAAAATAGAAACTTGCAT
The DNA here is from genome assembly GCA_012931725.1 of Litsea cubeba. NCBI lineage: Eukaryota > Viridiplantae > Streptophyta > Magnoliopsida > Laurales > Lauraceae > Litsea > Litsea cubeba. The sequence continues at coordinate 301,048 of WHSA01000192.1, read as the reverse complement.
TTTAGATATTTTCTATTTATATTTTCTTGGCTTACATGCTGCCAATAAGTATGAAAACTCATATGAAACTAGATTAAAAGAAGGGATTCATAAATACGAATAAACTCTTGCATATCAAACAATCGGTGTTCATGCTAATTAAGACAAGGAAAAACCCATCAATCCAAACTAACTTCTACCCAATCCTTTGGTCAAAAAAAAATTAATGAATATGCATAAAATTTTACAAGGACAACTTCAGTAGCATATAATCAAACAGTTGGTGTTCATGCTAATTAATAACAAAAGAAACTCATTAATGAAAACTAAAATCCACCCAACTAACATACATAAGCTCCTCATTACAATTAAGAAGAAAAGGAAACTCATCAATCAAAATTGAATTCTATCGCACCCAATCAAAATGCATTAATGAATTTCATTCTACGCAACCAAGCTCCCATTACAACACAGAAAATCAAAAACCTATCTTGATGAACCGAAAACACAGAGACGAATGGGACAGAGAATGTTACAGTGAAAGGAATTCCATCTTAGAATTCAATAAAATACTGTTGCATGTATTGGCCCCCACCAACAGATGGGCACCTCATATCTTTGGGGATGGGGCGTACAGCTGCCAACTTGCACATAAGTAGGAAACAAATAGAAGGAAATAGATAAATGTAGAAAAAAGGAAGCAGCGAGAGCCAGTGAAATAAACAGGAGAAGTCTTTTTTTTTTTATAATATGGTATAGACATAAACCACCCACACTATTTCGACATATCAGTCATCTCTACAAGTGCTAAAAAAGGCTTTTGATGAATTGTCGTGGGGTTTAACTAAAAATGACCGAAAATGGATGAGAATGTCCTCTAATTGTAGTTAGCCTCTATAAAATGCATTTTGCTGAGGTTAACTTTGAAATTAGCTAAAGTAATATACAACCAGCAACAAAGGCCGGCGCTAAACCCGGGCCCAAAATGTTAAACTAGGCATAAAATTAAAGTTTAATTATAATAGATGTGAAAATCAAAGATGGACAAAGTACTCTTGAGAGGCATGTGATTGTTGGATCCTTAAGTATATCAAAGTGATGCTTCTATTTATAAAGAGAATCTGAATTAAAAAGCTTATAATGACTGAGGTTTTAATGGTTATTTCATGAGGAATGAATGCCTTTTAGTGCCTTGGATTGAGGAAGACAAATAGAAAAAAAATATATATTACTATTTATTAGGAGTGAATTCCTTTTAGTGTAGATCGAGATTCGCACGTAATAACTATTGATAAATTATATGAATGGGCACCCAACCAAGTGAAGAGAACGGCTTGGAGGAATTACAAAGCGGATTTGGGAAGGTCAAAATAAATTGTGCAGGGTCAAAATCATTCAGGACTAATTTCTCAATCGAAACCAATCGGCTTCATATTATATATAATATAATATATTATATTATATTATATATATAATGGTAATGGTAACTCTAGTTAGGTTATAGATAAGACTATGTTTTTGTATTGTATATTATTTCTAACTTGGGATAGACACTTAATTTACTACAAATTAGCTAGCTTAAGGGAAAGGGGGCTTTGTCATTTGTAAAACTTTAGCTATTAAACAACCCATTATATATATGAGCAAGGCTCCCCTAAGCTCAAGCTTAGGATAAGATAAGCTCAAGTGTGTGGTGGGGCACACTCGGGGACCCACATGGGGATGGGTGTGAGGGGGATTTCAAGGACTCCCTAGGATCTTCCTCCCTGTAAAAAATCAACCCCAACCGTAATTTCTATCATCTCCATATGGGCCCAAGAGTTTAATGGTCAACAATCCATTCAGATTGATATATAGTCAATCCAATGGTCCAGTAAATTCGGATCTTACCGAAAGTTGGTGGATATGTGCAATTTAAGGGGGTCATGTGTTTGGTCCATTTGGATAGACTAAAGGTAGGCCCCACAAGCACGAGCTTACGAAATTTTCTCCCTAAACTCGAGCTTAGGGGAGCCATGCTCTATATATATATACATTTTATATATAGTAAAGCAGCAGATTTTTTGTGGGGGAGCGACACGTGGCGGTGGGGGCTTCCTGGGGGTACGACACGTGGCGAATCCTCAGACTTTTTGCAATATTTCCCTTTAAATCTCTATCCCTATGCAATGCAATTAACCAAACCCCACTGCAGCCCGCCTTCTGGGCCCGAATCAATCTTCATGAGTCCAGACTCAATCAATCCATCAAACCATGCCCAGACTTCAACCCACCAAACCCGTCCTCGGACCTTAACCAAACCCCCCAAAACATAACCAAACACAAGACCAAACCCATCAAACCTGAACCCAACCTATACCAACCCACGGCCTGGCCCAGAGTGCATGGCCCATCACCTAGATAGGGGAGAGAGGAGTCCCAGATCTCTGGACTCCCTCAAACCCCCTTAAGCCCCGTCTCTCACCCTCTATCTCCTCTCAGATGCTCAGATCCCATCACATGCGTAGAACCCCTCTCCTCCATCTTCCATATCTCATCCCCCTCTCCCCTCTCATCATCTCCGTCTCACAGCCCTCTGCGCAGATCCCTCTCTTCGGCCATCTCCTCCCAAGGCAGCTCCGACCGCCACCATCACCCTCTCCATCTTCCTCGCGTGGATTGCGTCTCCCTCTCACCGTCGGACTCCGGAACCAAAGTAGGCCCTCCTCCTTTCCTCGCACCCATTTGCATGATCTGCATCATCAACCCTCTCTTCCTCTTCTTTTCTTTTTCTTTCCTCCCTTCCTCTTCTTTCTTCTCTCCCTCTCTTTCTTCTCTCACTGCAACCCCCACCTGCATACACGCACACTTCTTCTTTTGTTCTCTCTTTTCTCTTGTCTCTTTTCTCCCTTCTTCTCCATCTTATTCTTTCTCCACCTGCGCAACCAGGTACACCCCTTTCCAGGTACACCCTTTCTCCCCCCTTCTCCGTTGTTGCATCATCTCTCTCTTCCCCCATCTTCTTTTCTTCCTCCCACGCTCCACCCTTCTCCTCCCTTCCCTGCACTTCCACCTTGCCACCCACCTGCACACACTGCACCTTCATCATCTTCTCTTTCCTCCCACGCTCAACCTGCGCGCAGCCACCTGCCTCACCTCCCCTCTTCTTTCTCCTCCTCCTGCTTTTCCCTTTCTTCCCTACACTTTCACCTGCACCCACCGCCACCGACTGCAACTGAGCCTCCTTGCCGTTGAATCATCTTCTCTTCTTCCGCAACTTCTTCTTCCTACTTCCTCCACGCTCACCTTCTTACCTCCCACGCTCCACCCTGCACGCAGCCACCCTGCATAACCTCCCCTCTTTCTTTCTATCCTTCTTCTTATCTTTTCCTTTCTTCCCTGCACCCACCTCACAGACTGCACCTGCGCCTGCCGTTGCATCATCTTCTCTTCTTCCCAATCATTTTTTTCCTCCCATGCTCACCCTGCACGCAGCCACCTGCATCATCTCCCCCTCGTTTTCTCCTTCTTCTTCTTATTCCTCCTTCCCTGCACTTCCACCTGGATATGTTAATGTGGGATTAGTGGGTGGATGCTTATGACTCTTTTTAAGAAAAGTGAGAGAAGAAAAAAAAATGTAATGAGGCCAGAGAGAGATTCTTGCTTCTTGAGATATGTGTTATATGTGTTTATAAGTTTAGAGAAAAATATTTGGCAGCAGCCTGTTTATGTTTCTAGTGCAAGTATTCCGTGTGTTTTCCAATCATGGTTCTGTTTCAAGCTGTTGAGTTAGACAATCACTTTACTTTGTCTTGTATGACTGACCTATCTTTTAGAGGATGCAATGTAGATGCTTGAGCTCTGTTTGAGTTGTTTGCCTATTTGAGACTTGGAGAAGTTCTTATTTGAATGATTGGAACTCCACAGTGGATCCAAGGCAATTAAAATAAAGTCCTCCCAATTTACAGTTTATCCTCAAGTTTTACCATATTAGGAGTTGTTCCCATCATACGATTGACCGTTACATACCCGAGTAACCTCAATAACAATGGTTTCACCTTGGTCTTTCACACGGAGAGTTCCATGAACCATAGTGTGAAACTACTTAACCAACACTGTGGCTGGGAGCACCAGGAATAGAATCAATTCCTGCAGAAAATATACAAAAGATACCCACTATGAAGTTACAAAGTAAGATCCCAACAAATAGTTTACAGCCATTCGCAATATGCTCAAAGTGTGGGACCCTAGTCATTTAAAAAACTTTAGCTATTAAACAACCCATTATATATATTATATAGGCCAAGGCTCCCCTAAGCTCGAGCTTAGGGAGAAAATTTGGTAAGCTCGTGCTTGTGGGGCCCACCTTTGGTCCATCCAAATGGACCAAACACATGACCCCCTTAAATTGCACATATCCACCAACTTTCGGTAAGATCCGAATTTACTGGACCATTGGATTGACTATACATCAATCTGAATGGATTGTTGACCATTAAACTCTTGGGCCCATATGGAGATGATAGAAATTACGGTTGGGGTTGATAGGAAGATCCTAGGGAGTCCTTGAAATCCCCCCCACCTCCATCCCCATATGGGTCCCTAAGTGGGCCCCACCGCACACTTGAGCTTACCTTATCCTAAGCTTGAGCTTAGGAGAGCCTTCCTCATATATTATATATATATATGTACTAGTCATTGCCCGTGCCTGAAGGCACGGCACACCACGTTTTGAGCACAACTAAATGGGGAAAACCAAACCCATACCGCCCATAATTTAATAAATTTAACCCAAATTTTCTATGTGGCTCATTGGTTCAATCAGCTTCAATTTAAGCCCGACCGGAATTTTTTTTAGGTAAAACAGCCCGGCCAATTGGACCCTTGTTTAACCACCACTGAAAATCAGAGTGGCCCACTGCTATAAGCAGTTTAGTTCAATTGCATACAAGTCACGTTTGCATCTGCTACCAAAACAATCCAAGTTAGCTCATATTCCACAATCCGTGAAAAACAACATATATATGTGAAATGGCAAACTGGTATGTTGTGTGGCCCAAATTCCACACCGTTCAATCACTCAATTGCAATCATAGCCATGTATTTAATCATATCTTTACTTGCATGGAAGTTTTGTAAAGATAATAGCATGTTTCATAATTTCACAGAAAACCAAGGGCACTCCCATATCCTCTTGGAAAAGATAATGGCACGTGTCGCAATTTCACAGAAAACCAAGGGAACTCTCATATCCTCTTGTCCTTTGTAATAGGATCTTGGATCTTGAATCTCTTCTCAGCTTAGGATTTATGTACAGAAATATGTACATAAATCCAAGGGTCCAAAATATCCAAGGATTCAAAAACTGAGCTCCTTATTATATAGATATTATATATTGTAAAGCAGCAGGTTTTTTCTTCGGGGAGCGACACGTGGCGGGGGATGCCTCCCGGGAGGAGGACAAGTGGCGCAACCTCGTGCTTTTTGCGCATCCACGTCCCGAATTGCCCTTCCCTCCTTTTATTTCTCTTTAATTAAATTTAAATTCCTATGCAATCCCTAAAATTTCTCCTTCCATAAAATTTCTCCTTCTCCATCTAAAATTTCTCCATCTCTCCCTCCCTAAAAATCTCTCCTTCTCCATCTAAAATTCTCCTTCTCTCCCTCTGCACACATTGTTATCTCATGCACAACCGTTTAAAAATATGGACCCCACTATGTCCCAAGCATGTGCACTTAAATTAATGCAATCGATTACTCTAATTGATTCCATCAGTTGGATAAGGGAGGAGAGAGGATCTCTGGGTTATGAAATGCGCAACTCCTAAATTAATGCAATCCATCAGTCTAATTGATTCCATCAGTTGGATAAGGGAGAGCTAATTGATTCCATCAGTTGGATAAGGGAAGAGGATATATGTATTCCCTAAAATCCCCGTAAACATCGTCTCTCTCCTTATCATCCCATCACACGCGGACCCATCTCCCTCACCGGCAGCCATATCTCGGTCTCACCAACATCTCCCCGTAACGCCCTGAGCAACCTGTCGCCACCACCTCCGCCTCTCTTCTTTCCTCTTCCCTGCGCAGCACCGTGGCCGCCCTCTCCCCACAGCAGAATAGACAGCCGGATGCCAACCAGGTACTCCCCTTTTCCCCCCTTCCCTGCACTTCCACCCTGCACCAACGCCTGATTATTCCGCCACATTGCTTCGGAATCTGTCGGCTCACTCACACTATAAACGCCCTTACACAACCCACTGCGAAGGAACCTCGCCGTCCCTTTTCTTCTTCTTCTCTCCCTCACAACTACCTACTGTGCTGCTCGTTCCTCTCTCTCCCTGTCACTGCACCCACACCCTACACTCACCGCACCAATCTCTCTACCGCTGCACTCCTCTCTGCACCAACTATCTCTCTCTTCCTTCTATCCCTTTAGTTTCTCCCTCCTTCCTGCAATCCACGGAGGAGGACAAGTGGCGTGCCCTCATGCTTTTTACACCGCTTGATTCCGGAATTACCCTTCCTATCCCTATCCAATTCCTAAAATCACTCATTCTCCCTAAAATCTCTCCTTCTCATATCTCCCTCTACACACACAATCTATGCAATGCAACAAAACCCAAGCTCTCTCCCTAAAATCTCTCCAATCTCTCGATAAACCCTTCTCCCTCCTTCATCTCAACCCACGTCCCTGCCAAGCAACCCAGACCCATTCCACCATCTCCATCTCCCTTTTTCCATCTCATCACCCACGCCTCGACCCATCTCCCTCTTCCATCTCATCACCCACGCCTCGACCCAGCCTCGCGCGGACCCATCTCCCTCACGCGGCAGCCCTTCTCTCGGTCTCACCTTCAAGCCACAACCGAACTTACCCAAACATGCGTCTGTATCTTTATCAAACTGATGCAGTACGGGCTACTATTGACTACTGGTCCCACCCAACATAGTTTAGAGGATATTTATTTTTTAGTAGCTTCCTAATTTTATTGTAATTAGGATTAGCATTATGATTTATTTGGTTTCCTAGTTTGATTAGGATAGTTTCTATATTATTAGATTAGGTTGTCTTAGGCCCTAAGTTTACTTTGCCTATTTATATTGCATTGTAGAGATGATAATCTCAGATTGGAATTAAGTAAAATTGGGATTTTTCCCTTGGAGAGGTTGTTTCCTCGTGTTAGAAATCTCTGCGGAGATAATTTGAGGTGTCTTTGACACGTGCTTCGGCATCTACGCAAGCCCTAACCCTAGGGCCTGCATCAATTTGGTATCAGAGCGAAGATCCACAACGCTCCGATCACCCTCCGGTCACCGATCGGAGCCTATCCATCCACTACCAAAACCCCTTCGTCAGTCCTCTGCTACAATCATCCCAACCCACGACTCCCTGCCGAACTAACCAACCAAGCCCTACCGGAAGCCACTGAACCAACCCTCTTCCCCATTCTCCTTATTTCAGTGCCTCTTCATCGAAAACCCTGCCACCCCAACATCCAAAACTCAGATCCCTCACACAATCCACAAAACCCCAAATCCCTAGCCTAAAAAAAAAAAACCTCAAACCGAATATAACCCCCCCACGCCTCACTCTCCCAGAACCCCAATTTTCCCCGGCAGAGAGAGAAGAAAGAAAATCAAAGAAGAAAAGAAAGAAGAAGAACAGCGGAGAGAGGGGAATAGAAGAAAAAGGAGAGTACCGTGCACCAGTGCTGTAGCCATCTCCATCGCAGTCGACATCCGTCTCCCAATCTCCATCGTCAGCCATCAGCCACACGCAGCAACA